>NJFT01000104.1:0-130657 GCA_002221725.1 Scedosporium boydii
GAAAAAAAAAAAAAAAAAAAAAAAAAAAAAAAAAAAAAAAAAAAAAAAGGACAGGGGAAAATTAAAGGGCTCAGGAGTGCAGCAACATCTGCGGGACAAGATGCCAGCTCAACACCGCTTTTTGCAGAAGAGTAATAATGAAATAGCGTGAGGAGGGCAGGGCCGAGGCCTGACCATCCCAGCCAAGCCCGTCCACAAGGCACTCGCAATGAATGGATCTTAACTGAAAAGAGAATCCTTCTGGAACGCCCACCATGGGGTGCTGCGGGGAATGCTTCCGGCCCATTAGTCCGCCAGAGAAAGCTTCGCCTAATGCCGGGAAAGGAACTCGCAATTAGATTATTAGTCGTCGGATCCCTGAGGAGTTGAAAGGGACTCGTTCGTACAAAGTACTTCGTACTCCTGTCTGTTACAGCGCCTTGTGACATCAATGCCCGACCGTAAACCATTGTTTCATAGGCGAATGACATTTCTGTCATGTACGGAGTACGAACCACAGCCCTGCGATTTGTCCGACGTGTACGACGAACAGATACCCGTCAAGCTTCCGGTCCGTACGGAGCAGGTTCCGTGCCAGAGCTCACTGGCATGGTCACACGACTAAACACCCCCGCCCGCAAAGGAGATCAGAAGACCCGAAAGCCATGAACGGACTGGCCAGTGAGAGGAGGTACATGTCCGACATTGCACTCTCCGTATCACCTTAAGATGTTCGTCAATCGTACGGAGTACACTTCGTACTTCGTACCAGTCCTAGCCATTTGTAAGAGTACTACTAGTAGATTAGTAGGATGAGTTAATTGACTGCCGATCTGCCTGGTCTGTTGTCTTACCCAGACTCTTGGCCACATGGCAAACATGTGTCCCCGATCTGGGGTCATTGCCTGGTCTCTGGAATCCCGAAGAGAACAATGTTTTGGAACGATTTACGAAGTAACAGATTAATTCCTACCTCGCCTCGGCGCTTGGCGTTTCCAGCTGGACAAGTGTGAGCTAGACTTCCAGGCTTGGAAGGAGGCATTGGGAGCTCGGCTTATTGCGTATGATTGTGAGAATACCTTTGTCAACTTGTAATAATTGGATGGAATCGGATTGGCGTCTGGTTGTGGGCTGGAAGGATGGCTGGTTCGTACTCATACTTCGAAATAACCCGGTTGTGCCGCAAATGTTCTGCAGAGAAGACATGTTCAATGACTTGAATTGATCTGCTGAGACAACGTCAGATTGGTTCGCTGGGGAATGCTAAGGTAATGGGATCTTGGTAACAGTCTCAAGCATTTTAATTGGCCGTCCTTAAGGGCAGATCATCACTCCCGCCAACGGAACGGGACCTGCAGAACTACATCAGTATGACCTTTATTACTTCGTCCACGCGAAGCATTTTCTTGCTGAGAGTGCGTGTGCTGGTGTACGAAGTAATGATGAGAAGCTCCTTGCCTCTTCGCAAGCCCCTTTCCTTCGTAAATCTCGGTAGACGATCATCTCCTAGTCTTATTTCCTCAAGTCCCTTGGCGGGAGAAATTCAAATCACAAGTGATTGAAAAATCGAGGCACATTTGGCTGAGTGACAGGGGGGGAACCCTTGGAATCCTGTCAGTTCTGGCACCGATGAAGTCACCTTGCCACAAACGGTATGGCCGCCCCCAGCTGGTCACTTTTGTGCTTGTTCGCTGCGAAGGACCATAGATACTAACAAGGTTGTCGATCCTCGGTCGGTTAACCAAGACCGAATCCTGAGAGATTGGGGTCTTTAAAGAGAGCCCTAGTCGATCACCACGCGTCATGTTTCCCGTAATACGTTGGGGAGAAATCTGGCTGTCGGGTAGAAATTTCGGCTAGTGTCCGGAAGCAACGGCATCAGATTCTGTGATCCTGGCGTCCTCCTCAAGTATGTACGATGCACGCGCTGGGCGTAAACCGAAAGGCCTGGCGCAGGCGTACTTCGTAACCCCGAGGACTGTCGTCTGGAGGGCATGCAGAAGGTAAGTCGAATGCGAATGCTTGGCCGTACTTGCAGAGAGGAATGAGCGGTGACGAGGAGCACTTGGCTCATTTGATAGACCTGGGAGGCCAGAGGTATTAGCCCTCTTGTGCTGATCCCTCCATTGATACCATTGATAGGGGTTAATCCACGAGATCTCATTGATCAAGTGGTCACGAAGTAGTTTAACTCGGCCCTCCCGGCGCATTTCACTTCAGTCCAGGGACCGTTGTTGTTTCCGATCATGAACAATAAGCCTGATATTCGTACCTGTGTAGGTGGCGAGCTCTTGGCAAACATTAAATTGATTAGCAAGGTGATAGACAGTTCTAGCACGATTTCATTGCGAAGTAAGACTGCCATCCGCCTGAGTTGGTGTCAATCTATTACCATCAATGCGAACCCCATGGGATGGCAGAAGTCCACCTAAGGTTACTATGCACATCGCACTCTGCGCTGTCTTCATCAGAGTTATAAAGTTGCCGAGTGAACAGGTTTGAGGTGTTCTGGAAGAATTCAGGGGATGTAGCGCTAAATAGATGGCGTTGAAGCTTGTTGCTTGATAGAAATGCTTGGCAGCTTCCACTACAATTTTATGTACACCACTGTACGAAGTAGGAAGTATGTACCTGTGTACGAAAGTACAATTAGCCCTACAATTAACCATTGAAGTCATCGATGATCCGTACGCAGCTTCCGCAACACTAGAAGTGCACCTTGACGGTTCAATTGATCTCAGTTGCAACCTGCGTGGTACATTGATCAATGTCGCGTCTCGCCTGCTCTGGAAGTCAGATGCGGCTGCCCTATATACTTCGTACTTCCTTGTTCCTTCTTTATAAAGGCCATCAGGGACCGGGATCTACTGACCTCTCCAGCCGAAATGTGGATTCCACGACACAGCATGAGGTGCCCGGGGCCCCATCTCACATTCTCTCGAGAAAGGACGATGTGGAGACATTCACCCTTGCTGCCCTCTCTGAGGTAGAACAAAAGCACATGCCTTCGTTGTAGCCACGCTCTTCCCCGACAAGTCGAAGGAAGGCGTGGTCAAGACTACGACGTACGAAGTATACGAAGTACTTGATTCTTCTTCCCATGCGGGACCTTCACATGCGCGAGCTGATTGATGTTTTGTCAGTGGGTGGAGGATCGGGAAAGAACATGCTAGCTTCATGTTGTTTCTGGCCAGACAGCTAATTAATTAGATCAAGGAAGCTAGACCAGGAGCGACCTTTGCTGGAGCCTGGAGGTGATAGTAACAGCCCAACAATGAATAAACTCCATACGAATGCGGGTTAGTTGAACTCCGTTTGTTCTATCAACTTGGACATGACGAATAAGTAAGTTTCCGCGTGCCGCACTGGCAGCGCATGCTCTTGCTTCGTACTCCAGAGACTGTTCATGAATCCAATCAGCAGCACCTCGTGTAGCGTTGGAAGTCAACTGTGTGGTACAAGTACGTACTGCTGGCAGCCTAGGCCATCGCTGAGTCGTTGACTGAGTGAGACGCTGCGATTTTGACTTGACCGATTCGCATCGACCCGTTGGAATTGCTCCGTCCAGTTGTCAGCCCACATTGATAGTGTCTGACGCTGACCTACCAGGTTGTCTGGACCAGGCACTCCCCATCCCCACACTCCCCCTGCTGGCCCAGGCCCCTGGGACCGCCTTTTGAAATTATGCAACAGAAACGCCCAAGCTCAGCCAGGCTCGGACTTTGCTTCGTACACGACAAAGTATTTGATGCGTGAAGGTAACAATCTAATCGAGCTTAGACTGGGCCCATGCCGACCGCTCGACCACTGGTGTTGAAACCCCCCAATCGACCCTGGCTTGCAAAAGTGTCAACGAGCCTGTTGCTCCCTCCTCTGGAACTGTTCCCTCGTCCCACTGCCTTATCCGACCCACGAGTCCCACTTGACGCCAATAATCCCATGCCCCAGCCTACACTACTACACCCTACAAGTACATTACATCTGCACACTGCATAGTGTCCCACGACTTTGCACTTCGTTCCTTCACTTCGGACATTGATTCTCCTCAGTTCCTCTCTTTGGTTAGCGGTTTAGAGCGGACGTACCGTCGGCACCCCTTAGCTCAATACTTCTCCGACAAGTCTCCTCCGTTGTCGCCGCCTGCTCTCCTCTTCGTCCTTCGATCTAACTACAATTGTAGCACAACTATGTCTTACCGTTGTTACCCCTCCACCTAATTTCGCACAAAACCAATCTCTCAGCCCGACCCGACCTTAACCCTCTTGTCGCGGCCTTCTTTCACACATCCCCAAAATGAGATGAGCTGCCGCATCTAACACCCACACCGCTCGCCATCCACCATTCCCGACTTCTCAGGAACAACCACATAGACCCTTATACCATTGACTAGAGCCACTGTGGCGAGTTCGAGTTTCCAATCATTGGTAATTCGCAACTCTTGCCCACATTTGACCCACTTCTATTGTTCGGCTTCGTATCAAAATAGTATCGGCCTCCAACGCCCATCTTCTTCGCGCATACTTCGAGAAAACCGCCAACCCCCTCTCCGTTTTGACCCATTCCTCCTACGTGGCGTGGGCTTCCTTGTGTGTCTGGACATTCCGTGACGGCATTCGACTATATCGGTCCACCTATATCTTCCGAGCTTGACGCATTTAATCCTTCTCAGCCGGCGGCTCCTTCACCGGCCCAACCAACACAAGCGCTTCACACCGCGAGTTCTATTATTCCAATCGATCCATCACATTTGGGTCTTGTGAACCACTGTGGCTGCGAGCACGATCCTGGCTCTATTCCTGAACTCTGCTGTGTGCCCCCGATAACACCATCCAGTTTGCGCTCGTCATCCTTTCCCCAGTCTTCCTTCCTTCTGGCCAACTCGATTGTTTTTTCTTTGGAATTAAAACCTGGGTGACTATTTCACCTATTCTTCAGCACGGCCCTCTGCCTCTTTGCTGCTGGGAACACTCCCTAGATCCGGACCAAATCTCTCTAAGCATTTCGAGCGATCATGAGTGCCCAACCTTCACTTTAGTGGTACATGTAGGGCATTTTAGAAGCTCTACCAATCACATAACCCTTGACTAGCGAGGACCATCTCCTGAGACCGGCGGACCTGTGCTCACCGCCCATTCTCGGCTTCGAGGCTGTTCTGCTGGTGTTGTTGAGCCAGTCCACGCGCAGGGATGGATCCCTCGCATATGATTCTACCCAAGGGGTTTGTGGTAAACTCCCAGGACATCTACAAGGAAGTTGCAAGTTATCCTACGGTCCCTCCCGAGAAAATAAAGGAATACTGGAAGGGTAAGTCTGCTGGCTCCTTGCTCCTCCCTCTGTTTTACAGCTTGGTCATGAACATCATGGCCCGGCCTGTAGGTTTACCGCTTGCGTCTCGATAGTTCGCGAGTATCTGATTTCCCTTTCTTCTGCTCTTTAGTGTATACTACAACGTTTCGTCGACTAATCGACCCTACTGCGAATCGTTTGGAGAATTTCTGGTGGCATGTCTGGGGAAGTGACCGCAAATACTTGAGTGGAACAGTTCTCGCAAAGCTGTTCGAAGAAATCTCGACCGGCCCGACCATTGCACCTATACCGGGACCCCCGAACAGATGGGAGCCCCCCGTGGTAATTCTCACTCTTTTGCATCGAGCATTCATCTCCCTTGGCTGAGAAACCGCATACTAACCTTTCTTTCAAGTTTGGGGACCGGCCACCGCCCTGGGAGTTGAGACGCCAAGCTGAGAAGGCGAGTGCCGAGGAAGCCTCAAAGACGACTAGTGCTTCAAAACCTCAACAAGGCGCGGACACGACGCCATCGAATCCAACGAAGCCTAGTGCTGAGGAGACCTCAGCTCCGGTGGCAGGCTCATCATCCTCCAAACACACTCAGGCACCACCACCTCACCCAATTCTGAAGAAGTCCCGAGGCGACTCGAAATCAGGACCTCGGCCGACAGCACGCTTTGTAGTCCCCGATGTCGACGACAGCAAGGATGACGGGGAGGCATCTTCGGGAAGTGCATCAACCGCAGGAACGGACACGCGGAAATCATCTTCTCCAGCTAAATCCGAGAAGCGAAAGACTTCGGCACATACTAAACGGTTCCACGCATCGATCGGGACAAAACGACGACCAGCCCTGCCCCGACGGATTAGCTCCCAGTCCTCGACGGCTTCGGATACAGCATCCAAGGAAGATGTGCCCGGCAGCTCAAGGCACCATGGAGCCCAGCACCCTGTTGCCCCTATTGCCGAACAGTCGGGTGATCAGAGCTCAGCTAGCAGCGCAGGGTCTACTGCCTCGTCACGACGAGGCTTGAGTGCCAAGGCAGCCGGAAAGCGCCCTGCACCTAAGCAGCCGACGGAGGAAAGGATACCTACGCATCATCAACCGGCGGACCTTACATCCACCTCACATCCGCCCGACAAGTCCCGGGAGCAGAAGCAGATAGACACCGTACCTGAAAAAGCCAAAGCTAACTTAAGCCATGACGCTAGCCCCGTCAAGCTCGATCGGACACAGAGCACGGAGTTCAGGCGGACACCTCAAGGGCGGACGACTCTTCCCAGGTCGCAGTCTCATATTGAGCTGAAGGGCACAAGCATGGGCTCGAGTAAATCATTGCGGCGCGCCCTAGCCGCCGAACCGACCGCATCGACAACGACGGTTGCGGCACTTGGCACGATTATCGATATCAACAGAAACGAAGTTCCTTGGCCTGGAGCATCGACAGCGGAAAGTCCGGAGGGAGCGCCCAGTTATCGCCTACCCCGAGGGCCGTCTGCGACGTCTCTGCTCGAAACTCGACTGATGCCTACCCCACCAAGCGCGACGCCAGAAGTTCCGCTAGCACGGACAAAGAGTCAACTCACTCTTCTTCTCGAAAGAGAAAAGGGCAGGCTTGGTGACAAGTCTCGGTCGAAGCATTAATGCCGTGTAATATTTAATCTCGGGGACAACCGACTAGATCTCCGTTCTTAACTCTAGCCACGGCCTACGAATACGAATAGCCCCTACTTTGCATCTACCTATTTAGCATTGTTGAACGGGAGTTGGAAGGCGTTTATTTTCTTGTTGTGTCTTTCAGATATCACTTATATTGACCGAATAACACTTTTTAGTTCTGATGCTTTTTTTCTTCTTTTCTTTTGCATCTTTTCTGTTCTCTTTCAGCTGAATGGCGTGTTGTCAGGGGAATATTAGCAAGGCAAGCGAGGGGTTTAAGGATCTGTTCGATTCAAAGGTGATTAGAATTTGCTTTTTTTTTTTGCTATCCCGCGTCATTCCCCCTTTTTTTTTTTTTTTTTTTCTTTATCTCGGATCATTCTAGTTCAACACTTTGAGAAATCTTCTCTAAGCATATCTAGCGGGGTTCAGTCATGGGTAGTCTCTATGGCGTACTAAAAATAAAAAAAAGAATATATGGTGGCTCGTCCATAGATGCGGAATCTGAAAATTGGTGGTTTTGACTCCTGTTCTACTCCGCCCATTCCGTTCCCCCCACCCCCCCTAGTGGTAATTGTAAGTTCTTTGGGAGGCTGAAAACAGTGAGGGTTACGCGATACTTGTTTGTACTTCGTACGGATCATAGCAGTTTCTTCGCTTCGATGCTTTTGTCGCACCTTGACTCCTCACCCCCCTCCCCCCGGCTCGTTACATCGGACGACGCGGAGGCTCTGACGTGCGTGGGGGTTCGGGGACATGAGGGCTGAGATTTCCCCTCCCAAACCCCACGCGCTGTTGGAGGAAACGGTCGATAGTCTCCATGAACCCCGGGATTATGTGTTTTGGGCAAGCGAGTGCGATGACGAGACATAGATCGCGTGGAGTGGACTGAAGGCCGCGACCACTTTCCTCCGATATTAGTGATGAATACTATCGGGAATCTAATTACATGGTTCGGGGGGAGGGTAGAAGGCGCGACTCTTTTTGGAAGAATAGACTCATTCACCTGTCGACACGGCGCGTCCTGTTTTCGGATGTCGACATCGGGAGCTGGGACCCGTTGGACTGTTCGTCCACTCTGATGAGAGTGTGCCACACTCACCATAAAAAAACGTCTCAGCCGCATTGGATTTTCACTCTTCACTTTAGGTTTGGTTGCAATGGTGCTTAGGTCGAGGATATTGTCATCATGTCTCTCTGGCAGCATGCTAGTTGTCGATTTCGGTAGCCAATAGCACTGATTTCATCGCCAGACACTCAAGAGAGTCGAATATCGATTCAGTGACCTGCACGGCACGGCGAAAGGATCTCAAGTTCACGAGAGAGAATCACTCTATTCGGCGGGTTGGGACGCGTTTGCAGGGGAGGATCCTCCCTGTACCAAAATTGCCCCCTGGGGAGAATGCCGTATTCGGAATGCCCTCCGACTGTTGCGCGCTATACGGATCTCCAAGGTTAAAGATATCCCACCAGCTTCCCAAAGTGGATCTAGACAGCACAAAGTGGTTCTCGAGATTCCAGGCTGCCTTTCGGTTTCCCCTTCCAGCAGCTCAGCGAGATACCATTCGCGAAATCTGGTATCATCCAGATCAAGTTCCCGCCTTCCATATCGGGCTAAGGGCTTGGCTGGCGTCATTGGGTATCTGACTGCTGGGTCTTCTACGAGGGATTTCTTGTCTTCGGGAGTTCCGCGTTTGTGCTGGCGGGGGGTGGGGAAGAAACTTGGAAGCGAATCTGGGGATCTGGGGTTTCTAGTGTATATATATATATAGTTTAGTGCCTTAAAAGTTAAATAAAGGGGAAGATTTATGTGGAGGCGATGGATGAGAAGTCGAGTCGTTTCGTCCTTGGTTCCTGGACGGGTCTTCCAGGATTTGCTGGGTTCCTAGATAAGTCGGTGTTCCTTGTAGGTGTGCTTCACTTCCACACAACCCCCGGAATTGTTCTCCGGGCCGAGAAGCAATCGGTACGAAACCTAGACGAAGAGGCAAACACCTTCTCTCGTACACACGCCTACACATACAGCCTACACGGGCACGCATTTAACGCCGTCAAGGATAGCGAGGTCATATACAATAATTTAACTACATCCTAGAAGGCGATTTGTCTTGACAGATCAGCACTTTGTTCATTGGGCAAAATGGGCGTACTCCTTGTTAAACGCCCTGCCGATAACCATCCTCCTGATCTCGGAAGTTCCAGCTCCAATCTCATAAAGTTTCGCGCTGTGGTAAAAGGAAAAGGCGAGTTAGTGCATGATACAAAAAAAAAAAAAAAAAAAAAAAAAAAAAAATATAAGCTCGTTGACAAAATGAGCTTGTAGGGGATAAGAACTTACTCCCTGAGGATCCTCGAGGCGGGCATCTCCTCGGTGTAACCCATGCCGCCAAGGACCTGCACGCAGTCGAGAGCGCACTCAGTCGCCCTCTCGGCAGCGTATAATATCGCACCAGCACAATCCTGGGTCTTGATAAGGCGCTCCTCATCGACAGCCTTAGCCGTGGCATACGTGTACGCCCTGGACACCTGAAGCTTAGTGTACATGTCCGCCAGCTTTCCTTGCAGGAACTGGTTGTGGGCGATGGGTTGGCCGAACTGCTTTCGCGTGTGGGCGAAAGGCAGCGCCACGTCCAAGCTGGCCTGCATCAAGCCGAGAGGTCCAGCGCTGAGGACCAGCCGCTCGAGGTCGAGTCCCTCCATGAGGACGCGGACTCCTCCGTTCACCTTGCCCAACACGTTCTCCTTGGGCACGAAGACGTCGTCAAAGTTGAGCTCTCCCGTGTTGCTGCCCCTCATGCCCATCTTGTCGAGCTTCCGCGCGCAGCTGAAGCCCTTCTGGTCGGTCTCGACAATAAAGGCCGTGATGCCCTTGGAGCCCTTATCAGGCTCGGTCTTGGCGTAGACGACGATGATGTCGGCATCGGGTCCGTTGGTGATCCACATCTTGGAGCCGTTGATGAGGTAGCCACCGTCAACCTCCTTCGCGGAGGTGCGCATGCTGACGACGTCGCTGCCGGATCCCGACTCGGACATGGCAAGCGCACCGACCTTCGTACCCGCGATCAGGTCGGGGAGGTATCTCGCCTTCTGCTCGGGCGAGCCATTGAGTTGCAGCTGGTTCACGCAAAGCTGAGAGTGAGCGGCGTAGCTGAGGGCAATGGAGCCAGATGCACGAGAGAGCTCCTCCATGACGATGACGTGCGCCTGATATCCCAATCCCAGACCACCGACATCCTCATCTGCAGTAATACCGAGGAGACCAGCATCTCCAAGCTTCTTCCACATCTCCGGGGGGAACGCATTGGTCTTGTCCGTGCGGGCGGCGACCTCCTCGGGAATCTCGCGGCGCGTAAAGTCCTGAACACGATCGCGTAGCTCAGATAGATCGGCCGCCGAGGGCGCTTCGAAGTTCTTGGGGTGCTTGTTGGAGTGGAAGCGAGTTTGGCAGGTGGGGAGGAGGGACGATCGGACGACCGATTGGAGGCAGGCAGGCCGCCTTGCCAGGGACCGGAGTGTTACTGAAGAAGCCATGGAGTAGGATGTGAGCTTTTCTCTCGAATTTTCAAATTACTACAGAATTTTGGATCTTGGAAGGAAAACGGGAGGATGGCTGGATGGGAAACTCAATCGCAGAAAAATAATAATTGAACGCTGGCTGGGCTTCCTTCGGTATTCTGGAAGTGAAGATCTACGCTGCCGAGGCTGTCCCTGGCAAAGCGATGTGGCTCGCCCACTTACGGATCAGGTCGGCTTAATGCGGCTGTCTGCGGTTATCCAACCAATGCCGAAGCAATCAAGGACGTCACCGGCTCTAGATCACGGCTCACGGCTTCCCACACCAATTGGGGACCCCACGACGACGCGATTTTATTTCCTTCGTCTCGTCCCCCTTCTCAATTGATTTCCAATTGAAGCCGTGCAAATCTCGATCATTCCTCCATCCAACTGCCATCTCTCTCCTCCCAATTCTTCCGAAAATGTCCTTGTCTCGATCGCCAAAGGAGCTGCTGCTCCTCAGGCGACAATTGACTAACCTCGGCCGCCCCGCAAGGCTAACCCGAAGCATAGCCACCTTCACGCCGCCCGGCCAAGCGAGCGCGATATCGTTAATACAGAGCAGCATCGACACGTCTTCGGAGGAATTCAAGGAAAATGAGAGGCAGATGAGCGAGGTTGTGACCCGCATGCGCGAGCTCACCAAGAAGGCCCAGCTCGGCGGGTCGGCTAAGGCGAGGGAGAAGCACCTTGCGCGGAAGAAGATGCTGCCCCGCGATCGTGTCGCCGCGCTGATCGACCCCGGTACCACGTTCCTAGAGCTGTCTCCGCTCGCCGGTCATGAGCTGTATCCCGAGGCGGAGGTGCCCGCGGGCGGTATCGTCACTGGTGTCGGTGTCGTGGAGGGCGTTCACTGCGTAATTGTTGCGAACGACAGCACGGTGAAGGGTGGAACATATTATCCCATTACTGTGAAGAAGCATTTGAGGGCGCAGGCCATTGCGCAGGAGAACAATCTTCCGTGAGTCTTGGTCCGTCAAGATTTCTGAGATGCGCTCAATCGCTAACGTTCGTATCATAGATGCATCTACATGGTTGATAGCGGTGGTGCCAACCTTCCTCACCAGGCCGAAGTCTTCCCTGACCGAGAGCATTTCGGCCGAATATTCTACAACCAGGCGAGGATGAGTTCGCAGGGCATTCCTCAGATCTCCGTCGTTATGGGCCCTTGCACGGCTGGTGGCGCCTACGTGCCCGCCATGAGCGACGAGAGCATCATTGTCCAGAACCAAGGCCACATTTTCCTCGCCGGTCCCCCGCTCGTCAAGGCCGCTACCGGCGAGGTTGTCAGCCCCGAAGAGCTCGGAGGAGGTGAAATGCACTCCTCCGTCTCCGGTGTCACTGATTACCTTGCCGTTGACGATGCCCATGCCATCACCCTGGCTAGGCGTTGCGTGAGCAACCTGAACTGGCCCAAGAAGGAGTCGGCGCAAACGCAGACTTTCGAGGAGCCCCTGTACCCCGCTGAAGAGCTTCTCGGAATCGCGACAACGAACCTCCGGAAGCCCTTGCCCATCCGCGAAGTGATCGCTCGCATCGTCGACGGATCCAAGTTCTCCGAGTTCAAGCGTGACTTCGGTTCCACTCTGGTGACTGGTTTCGCCAGCATTTACGGCCACAAGGTCGGCATCGTCGCTAACGACGGCATCCTCTTCGCGTCGTCTTCGGTCAAGGGTGCTCACTTCATCGAGCTCTGCGCCCAACGAGGCATCCCTCTCATCTTCCTCCAGAACATCTCCGGCTTCATGGTTGGTGCGCAGGCCGAGCGTGAGGGTATCGCCAAGCACGGTGCCAAGCTCGTGACGGCAGTCGCGTGCGCCGATGTACCCAAGTTCACCGTCGTCGTCGGTGGCTCGTACGGCGCCGGAAACTACGGCATGTGCGGCAGGGCTTATAGCCCTAGGTTCCTCTGGATGTGGCCCAATGCCAAGATTGGTGTCATGGGAAGCGAGCAGCTGTCCAGCGTCATGGAGACGGTCGGAAAGAAGGATCCCGAGTTGAGGGACACGATAGAAAAGCAGAGTGACTCTGTGTACTCTTCGGCGAGGTTATGGGACGATGGTGTCATCCCTCCCGAGCACACTCGGAAGTATCTGGGACTGGGTCTCCAGGCTGCCCTTGGAGGCAAGAACGAGGCCAAGGCGGGTGCGACCAAGTTCGGTGTCTTCAGGATGTAAACCAGTGCAATTGGCTACGTTGACTGTATATCTGGCGTGATGGGAGTTTTTTTAGGTAGCATTGGATATGATTTTTTTTTCGTAACCATACAACCTCCCGTGTGTACTTTTTGATCCTATAGTACACTGAGAAAATAGATGCCCGTCCCTAAGGTAGCTATTTGTTCGTTTCTTCCCGATACATACACCAGTGAAAATGGCAGCTGATATCAAGATTGATCCAAGACTCACTTACCAGTGCTTCTCGGAGATGTCGACCGAATTGACATCCACGCCATCCTTGAACCATCTCTCCTCGTCTGAGATCTTGACATCGTTGCCGCTCATCTGCCTCTTCCTCATCAATCCGTTGTCTGCGAAGGTCCAGTCCTCGAGGCCATAAGTGCGCCACCACTGCCCGGATTCGTCATGCCACTCGTACCAGAATTGAACCGCAATCTAGCGGGGAGAAAAAGAATTGATGTTAGAACATACGTAAGATTTAGGTGTGGAGCGTGTGGCGAGGTCTTGCCTTATTGTCGGTGAAAGCGAAGAGCTCCTTCCTGAGTCGATAACCGTTCTCCTTTTCCCACTTCTTACTCAAGAAAGCTACAATCTCATCACGGCCCTTGATGAATTGGTCGCGGTTCCTCCAGATGGAATCCGTCGTGTAGGCGAGCTTGACGGCTTCGGGATTCCTGTCTGAGGCATCAGTATGCATCCACGTCATACTTCGTGTAAGTGGGGAAGAACGTACTTAGTGTTCCAGGCATCCTGGGCAGCCTTGACCTTCTTCCCGGCCGACTCTTCGGAGAACGGAGGAAAGGGCGGCCGGGGTTGTTCTTGGTTAGACATTATCGGCCGGATTCGGTTGAGATGTACAAGAGTTTACTATTCTTGTGGACGCTAATAGTGGATTCGTTTCTGGGGAAAGAGCGGTTTCATCCGGGCATCCCAGGTCTCCATGTTATCACGGATCTAGTCTTATAAAAAACATGCTCACTCCGTGGCCTTTGATCTAAACTTAAGTTGAGAAAAACCGGGAGCAAATTGCTTACAAACGTTCTCACTGATGTGTGGGGTGACTTTTTGAAATTTGCTCTTTTTATCCTTTTTCTAGATGTCATACACAGGGCGGTCTCCATAGAGAAGGGCCTTCCAAGTTCTTATGAGTCAAGAATTCTAGTCCGCGGACCGATTCAAATTCCAAATGCTGCTAATATTCCAAATACTTTATCAGATGAGAACGGAGATCGAGGTCTAGATGACTCGGCTTCTCGGAAAGTCCCCGCTTGCAATGAGACCACTTTCCCTAGATTGAGTTGTTGCTGCAACTAGCCACACTAAACTCCATCACCCCTCATTCAAGTTCTCACAATACAATTGCGTCGAGTGTCCAGTTGCAGCCACTGAGACCCACGTCTACTGCACATGGCGTCAGACCTTGGATGCAATGACGACCCGCCGAACATCGGGAGCTGCGGAGGAAGCTTTCCCTTACTAATTGTCCCCATTGCTCCTTCCATCTGTGAGATAGCACAGAAGTTCACTCGAGAAACCCGAATACCTAAGAAGCTTTCAAGCATGTAGGTCTGTACCTTTTGTGAATAGACAGACTCGCATCGAGCCTGCCCCGGACGACTCCGCCCGCCAAGCCAGGTCCGGCATCGGCTCCCAACCTCATCGACCCCCACCAAAGTAGCAGGACCTTGAAGGCTTTCTGGGATTCAGCAATCGAAGCTTCCCTTTCCTTCCGTCGCGCCTGCCGGGACAGCTTGTTCCGCCTCAGGTCGTCTGTGGGACTTTGACACGTCCGGTTCTTGCCGCGTGATTCGTAAGGCGATTGGAGCCATAAAAGATAGATAAGGAGAATATAACATCATTGATCAGTCTCCATTGTCGCTTTCATTCCTCTTCTAACATCCGGACTTTGTAACCATTCCAAATACTCAAGCTCCCCGGTTTTCTTGAACGCGTACATTTGCTCAGCTACCACACTACCACACCAATACCCATCCAATTCCATCAATCCAATTCATTTCGCAAACATGCCCGAACTCAAGGCTGGAGACGCTTTCCCCGAGGGAATTACCTTCTCTTACATCCCCTACACCCCCGAGATCAGCGATGTGACTGTCTGCGGTCGTCCCCAAAACTACGATGTTTCCAAGAGTAGGTGTTCCGTGTCGTTTAGATATTTCGTCTCGGAAAATGCTCCCCAATGCTAGCATAAGCTAACACCGTGCTCATCTAGACCTTGCCGACAAGAAGGTCGTCATCGTCGCCATTCCCGGCGCCTTCACCCCTACCTGCTCCAGCGCCCATCTCCCCTCTTACATTGCCAACATCGACAAGCTCAAGGCTAAGGGTGTTGACCATGTCATCTTCATTGCCCACAACGACGCATTCGTGATGTCCGGCTGGGGCAAGGTCAACGGCATCAAGGATGACTCCATCGTAAGTATCCCCTCAACCTCTCCGCCTCCAAAAGCTCCCAAATGTCGGTGAGGGGAGCTATATAAGGCCATGACAGAAAGACGATTTACTAATCACCT
Organism: Scedosporium boydii; assembly: GCA_002221725.1. Taxonomy (NCBI): domain Eukaryota; kingdom Fungi; phylum Ascomycota; class Sordariomycetes; order Microascales; family Microascaceae; genus Scedosporium; species Scedosporium boydii. The sequence goes on from NJFT01000104.1 coordinate 15,195, forward strand.
GAGAATCAGCTCTTCATGAGCGACCCCAACGTTGCTTTCTCCTCTCAGATTGGCTGGGCCGGTCCTGAGAGGGCTAACCGATATGCCATTGTTGTTGACCATGGCAAGGTTACCTATGCTGCTAAGGAGGTTGATCCCGGTATTGCCCTCACTGGTGCCGAGGCCGTCCTCGCCAGGCTCTAAGTGGTCAAAAATGGATTAAAACGCAACCAGGCGTTGTGACATGATGTCCCCGTATTGGACGACGAATAAGTGACGAGTTGGGGAAGAGGGGCAGCCTTTACTGGCTTTGCGGTCCGGAGATAGATCAATAGATCAACACCCAGAGTTAAAAAAAGAAACTAATAGATGAAATAAATTCCTATCCATCACTGAGCTCTGCTTAATATCACACTTTTGGTTTTTGGTTTTCCCGATGCGCCAAAGAAAAAAGGAAATCGGGGGAGAGTACGTTTTAAGCCGTGGGGTCAAGGCAAAGAAATAGCATTGTGATCATCTATCAATGCACTCCGAACCGCCCCTCGGGCGTCCATGCAGTACCGTGTCAACCGTGAAGATAGTATGTTTTTTTCGAGAGACCCTGCCTTAATAAAAAGAGAGAAGACAACTGTAACTCCTCGGTAAAACGTGCCATGTCCTTGCTATACTCCCGAGCCTTTAACCCACCAACAAGCGGTCCCCCACTAAAAAAAGGTATTCGTTTTTATTCATTTCTTTTTTTATCTCTTAGAAGCGCTTGGCAGCCGCAGGCTTAGCCTGCGCACCCTTGGCACCCTGCTTGCTCTGGATCCGGCCGGTCTGGCCCTTGCCGGCCTGGGCGGCGAGCTTGGCCTTCTCGGCCTTTTTCGCGCTCGCGGCGGCCTGCTTCTTCTCCTTGGACTCGGCGATGGCCTCGGCGCGGGCGGCGGCGCGGGCCTCGGGCCTCATGGTTCGGCGCTCCTTGATGACATCGAGGGAGGCACCGACGATGGCACGCTGGGACTTGACGGCGCGGCGGGTTCGCTTCTTGGCAACTTCCTGTACGGGGGGTTAATAAAACAAAAAGTCCCTGGGGTTTTCTCCTTCGTGGCAAGTGCAGCGGGCAGCCAAATCCTTTTTCCCCTCCTCCTTTTCCTTAGCTGGGCAAAGGAAAAGAGAAGAAAGGAGAAGGTTTTACGAAGCGAGCTGGCCTTGCGAGGCGAGGATCCAAAAGAGTGTGGGTAGAGAGTCCGTACCTCAGAGATACCCTTCCTGTGTTGTCGGCGGTAAAGGGTCGTCCAGGCGATGCGGCGGGGGTTCTTTCGTTGGAGGAAGAGAGATTCGGATTTGCCGTTCTGGAATCGGAAGATCTTGCTGTCGCCACGGACGTAGAGCTTACCCTACCCACCGAAGAACATCAAAAGTCAGTATCGCTATATCCCTAGACGTCCGGTGTGTTCCAACTTCGCCCTCAATTCCCGTGCCAGGAAAGAAAATAGGTTTTTGGCTTCCGAGGAAGTGGCCTGCTAGGCGATGCCATCGCAATGCCCCTCGGAAACCACCAAAGATCCTTCCCAAGCGCCGGTTTCCTCCCCCTCTCGCCGAAAACAGGAAAAAATAAATTCGCGAGTGTGTCCGTACCTTGCCAGGGTAGATCCTCTGTCCGGAGAACGTGTCGTCGTAGGTCCTCATTTTGTCGTTTGTGGAATGGGAACCTCCTGTTGAAATTTGCGTCTGGCGATGATCGTGTTGGATGTGGTCGACAAAACCGGAATTTCCTGGCACTTCAGATTTCTGGGTGTGTGCTGATGAGTAAGCTCTTTGAATTAGGGCCAGACGAAGTTGATGGGCCAAATATTGCCTTGGCGGGAAGTCAAGGATTGGGTTAGTAAGTCACGTGATCCTCACCGAGTGAGTCCGTCGGTCAATCGAGACCGGATTGAGCATTTGCTAAAGCGCGAGTCCATCGCCGGGTTGGGTAGGAACTGCCTCGAAATCATTCCCATATTTGGAAACGGTTATCCGTTTTATATTGCCCGTCGTGACCACGTTTTAATACTCTGCCAAGACTAGCTTGCACAATGGCTCAGAATGAAGCCGAGTCTTGGCTTCCCATAAGCCTTCCGTTTGACTGCCGATCAACGACCCATTGAGAGGGGGTTACAATCGTCTGGCACCATTTATTATTTCCTTCAGGCATTTCGCTATTTCGAAGATACTGAGGTAATGCGAACCTGCGGGAACAAAGGTTGTTGACCAGGAACGAACGATGGTGAACTAGTTCGAGGCACCATGGCAGCTCAGGCCGCCAGGAGAACCTTCCAATCGAGGCCTTTCATCTCATTAAACGAACAGAAAGAGGCCAAACCATCATCTAGGCATATTAGAAATAGGAGCGGCTACTATTGAGGATGTGACCGGAAAGTTGGTTGATGAATGGATATAATATATTGTTGGCGAATGGAAATAGAGAAGATAAACCCGGTTCAAGTGAAACTGTAAGCGTATACCTGAGACCTCCGTATAAACAACACCGAAGCCGAGAATGCAGTCGTTAGGACCTGGTACTTCAACTCGGACCCGTAGATGCATGCGAATGTCATTGTACGGTTGCCGAGGCAGAGGCAAGGACGCCGGGCCTTCGTGGCGCCGAGAGCTCACAACAAGAGGAGGAAACGCTAGGACAAGATCTGCCATACCTGCACGGCATTGCTCCTTCATATTCCATACTGACGTCGAGAATTTCCACGACCCAGAGTTTATGGGCAGATAGCGAATAAAGGAGCAGCTCACTTTCTACGCCATGACGTTGAGTCATGCCGACCCTCGATGAGGTTGATACTTGATGTTGATCAATTCATCATATCGCTTGTCACCTCTTCCTCCACTATAACGCGGTAGCTGACCTCTTGCCGTCAACGACCCCCGACGTGATCATATTATTCTTCTGTATCTCACTGGACGTTATTGCACTGCTGAGATAGCCGCGATACTTTAGGGAGCTTGCTGATTAGGCAGGTGGCTATAGCTTGTTTTCTTGATTGCCTTTTATCAACATTTGCAGGCCGGACAAAAGTATGCACTGGTTAGAGCCAGAACCATTTCGAGAGTGGTGGTGCTTTAGGGCGCGGCGCGAGGAGTCAGGTTATGGAGAGGGAGGGTTCCGTGTCTACGAAAGAAGAAAGAACTGGAGGCTCTTATTGTGCAATACACGTTCGGCGTTTCTATGGTTACAAGGAAGGAGGAAATTTCCAAAATGCGCGCATAACTTGCTTGAGGCAAGAAACATCAGCGAATATCTTTCTCCAGAGTAGACAGCTCAGTGGTTCCCAATCCCTTCTTCATCTGTGCGAACAGGATCGACAATATTACGTGGACAAACTCGCCCATTTCCTCTCTATGCTCAATGTGAAAAGGGCCGACGAGCTACATTCGGAGAAGATTGTTCTCCTCTATGATATGATTCGAGTCCCCGTTTTTGAGTGCTTGCAAGGACGATTCAGGCAAGGCAGTGTTGCTTCTGTCGATGATATAGTCGAGATACTCTGGTGCAAACTTGACCACGATCAACCAGAATTCGTCACGATCGAAACATATCATGAGTCGAGGTAATTTCGGAAAACAATGTCTAGGATATTTAAGGGTTAGTTTGGAATATCAGAATGGCAGCCGACTGGACCTCTTGATACAGGATTGCGACGGCTTCTGCCGTTTCTTCTATCCCAATTGTGACTGCGCTCGCACCTGATCGTTGGTACGGTTTTAGTTCGAAATGAGCGAACCGAACATACTTTCCTGAGCTCTCCTCATAGAGGTATGCCCCATCGGGGCGAGACTCCTACAGGTGTTGCTTCTATCGCTTTCTCTTTCTAGCATGCTCGAGCTCTCCCGATAACCGGCATCCGAAGTTATATGAGAATTCCTCAAGGACAGGCATAATTGGAAAAGTATCAGAGAAGACGGGGAACACTTCGCTCTGGATGGCCGATAGAAAGGAGGAGAAGAATATGGACGTTTGGACCTCATAGGCGGTTCGTCCATGGAATCGGGATAGGCGGTGATACCGAGGTACCCTTGCAATGGAGACGTGGGATAAGGCAGTGGTAGGTTGTGTAAATCGAGCTCCAATAGTTGGCTGCCTTTCTGCTTTCTCTTGTAAGTGTTGAGTCTTGGGATGACTCGTAGTATCTGATACAAGCGGGGCTGCACGTTGCGGTTCCTCGACTAGTTCCAACTGAGAAAGACCTCCTTGAGTCGGATCCTTCTGCGTTATTTGGCGCCGCCGTTGTCTATTTTGGAGAATTGCCATCACGAGACTCGTATGGTGGTGGCATACGTCCCCAAACACATCTTCTTCTTGATCTGAGAGAGAGCTGATGTCGTCAACATCTTCATCTTTAAGCTCATTATTGCCGCCCCCTCACGTGAGATTTGGGACGTCTGTTCGCTTCAGGGCGAATTTTATTCCTGGTAATTAATTCAAGGTATTTCCGTGCGACGGAAAAGGCGCCAAAATTCATGGATGCCCACTTGGAGAGCTGCGGGGAAGTCTGAGGAGCAAGCGAAGGTGAATTCGTACGTTCGGCATCTAGGACAAAGGCATTGAGATGAGGAATGCCGCGGGCCCGTCGCTGGAGGAGTTTCGCGGCAAGCTCGACATCTTCTACTTCAAAAGTCCTTCAGACTCAAGCGTCGACCTCGCGCGGTGGGGTGCAATAGTCTCCGGCCACACAGCTCGGAGCTGCAGGAATGAGACGAATGGCATCGTAGAGCCTGAGAATTCCCTCTCAATATGGATTTCAGACAGCGGACGTCCGGCGATGCCAGCCAATAGAACAGCCTGCAGCTAAGAGGCTGCATCTTTGGGAAGCTCGCGAGGCATGAGAGGTCGTTCTGCCCAGCCAGGGATCAGGAGAAAATGGGGAGGGCTACGTAGAGAGTATGATGAAGAACTGAGAAGAGAAACCCACAGCCAAGGGACGATAGGGATAGGAGGACGCTGGTCATGGAGCAGGTAGCAGCAAAGCGAAGCTTGAAGTATTTATAAAACTAATACATTACAAAATAGCCTCCAACTCTTAAGCTGAAGAATACTCTAGCCCTTCCTTAAAACTAAGGGATAATGAAGATAGTAGTAATAATAGATAGATACTTTAAAAGTAGATATAATAAATATAAAGCCAAAAGCCTACCTAGTGCAAGACGCTCTGGTCGACTTTTCAGAGGGATCCTTTTAAAGGCTTCAGCTTAGAGAGGAAAGGTCCTCCTTCCTCTAACTGGAACCCTTTACCTCTTTAAATACTTCTTCTCCTTCCAGACCTCTCCGACCACACTCCGCATATTAGCCACCTTACTTCTTTGCTTGCTCTATGGATCTGGGTCTTCCTGAGCTCCCTCCTTGTAGAGAGTTCCTGGAGGATGTAAATGAGGTCTTGGAGGGCTTCCTTCTAGTAGATACCGAGACTGAAATATTCAATTTTGTCCTTGTCTACAGTAGCACTACTTAGATGCCTTCCTTATTGCATTTGGAAAGAGCGGATTAGGACCAATACTAAGAATCGTTAGGCCAGTTAAGAGTATACAATCCAGTTCAAATTATTGAACAGGCTGTGAATAGAAAATGTCAACTAACATTCTTGGAAAGTCCGACCTAATAATAGGACTTTGTTTACCTTAATGTATACTTATTACTTAGAACTTACTGCTCTAGGTTATGTTACTAGGAAAAGTAGATCAGTTCCTCTTATAAAAAGCTTGCCTACCTCCTATTATTTTCTCCTCTTCTAATATTCAAAATCGACTACCTTCTATTCCTCTCCATATCCTCCTATTATCATCGACTTTGTACCCGCGATGGCACCAGTCGTGAGCTTGTCTCCAACAAAAACGAGTTCACAATGCCCATATCGTCCTGACATGTTATACTTTCGCGTAGTGTTCCTCCTCTCCTACTGCCACGATAAGCTAGATGCCTATGACATAGAGACCCTCCTTGAGGACTTCAACATCACTATTTCTTTAGACTCAGTTTTTAGCTAACTCTACAATAATCTTCCCTTGCCTCAGAATGTTGATGGTCTTTTAGCTCATATTACAGCCTACTACAACCAGAGACCTAGAAGCGCCCTAAAGAAGCCTGGAGTTGACCAGAGTCCCAATGTTGGCAATCCCTATGGTCATCCTTTTGATCTCTGCCCCCTGCTTGATACTGATGACCTCCTGCTGAAAAAAACCACCTCCTGGTCAAACTTTTTCGACAGGGCCGCCTATCAAATCACTACGAAGCTCAAAGACATGCAGATGCTGGAGTAGGACTCGGGTCCTAACCTACCTCAGTTCATTAAACCGAATGCCGCCAGAGTCGACGGGCCAACACCAGCTTCTTCGAGTCGACTCTCGAGCAAGGTGAGAAGGAGGGCTGGCACTCCATCTGGACAGCCAAGTTTTTGGAAAGAGGCGACTCAGTAGGCTGCCTGCTACCCGTCGCAACGTTGGCGCCCGCTACGGGAGAGGTTCTACGCATCGAGGTCGCTGCCATATCTGGCCTGGTGTGCCGTAAGCTAGAATCTCGAGTGGAACGCGGCGACACAGACCTATATGATAAGCCAATCATGGTATTGTTTCTTCCCCCCCCACTTACTGTGGCTACTTGAAGCGCCCATTCTCACCTGCTTTCCATCGTATGCCTAGGTAACTGTCATAACCTTTACATTTGATAAAATCCGCGTCCTCCAAGCCTATGTAGGCCGACCCACGACTTTCTATCCCTTGCGAGACAGCAAGGAGACGCCGCACATGCGCCCACAAACCAATATCTCCGTCCGTCTTAGCATGGACGTTGGCAAAGTTATCGGCTCGGACTCGGATGCCCGGAAAAACTGGGCCACGGTCCTGTCTTGGGTCTTGTTCTACAGTCCTGCGCCTCACTCGGAACGTTCCGAGAAGGCTACCCAGTTGGCTGGCCCTGCCCCCCTTGTAATTGGCAAGAGGGGCGCCCGGCAAACTCCGAGCCAACCTGACGGAAACGACCCTGTCGCTTCTCGAGATTCATCCGGCACGATCTCCGAGCGGCTGTTCTCTGGATCTGAGCCAGATGGCGAGGGCGATTCGTTGCAGTCGTCGCAGTCGTCGGAGTCATCGGAGTCATCACAGTCACCGCGGGCATCCCTCTGCGCTTCTAGCGTGGATGCTTAAACCGTCGTCGTTAATTTCCTTTTCAACCTGGTTTGTTACGAACCCTCCCATGTTGGTATGATAGATGCCACCTGGGTGGGTGTTTTCAGTACGGCGTCAAACTGGAAATGCGGAGAATAGCATGGAACTTGAAATAGATGAATGATACCTGCCTAATCCTGTTTTAAAAGATGTGCGGTTGTGTATCATGTACTCTTTCAGACTTAGCGAACTTGTGTTGGAGATCAGGTGCCATGGACTCAGGAGATCCTATTCGGAGCTCCTCAAGTTTTGACCTGCTAAATTGGCATGAGATAGTAAGAGATAGAGCCGTGCCTGGGTTTTCATCTTCATCGCTCCTGGAGCATCAAATGATAAGTCGTATTGCTGACTACATCAAAATGTGAAGCACTAAGAATTAGAGATGTTGTGTCGCACTTCTCCGATCGCAGAGTTATGGAGTTCTGTCTGTGTTCCATCCCCAATTTTAATGAACGCCGCCTCTCGGCAGGAAGTGCTTGGTTGAGGCACGCAAGACGCCTTTGCGTATGGCTGGCAGGCAGTCGAGTTTTTTTTTTTAACAATGCGATTTCGATTCTTACCGCTGTTCGATGCAGTAGACGCCCGTGAATAGTCTCTCATGCATGGCTTTTCGTCAAAGGCCGCGGATATAAATGTCCTGACGAAGGCTGCAACGCCACCACAACGTACCGGCGGTGTTTGTGCGTGGGGGTGGAAACCCACCTCTCACCCATGGCTGATCCAGGCCACCTGCTGCATTGTCTTGGTCAACAGCCAGCGGCGAGTCGAGCTATGCACGAAACATGCAAGGGTCACCAAGGGCTTTGGTTCTGCCCCATAAAAAATTAAGGTTTAGCGCCGAAAGCCCTTACCGAGTTCATCAATCCATCCATGCAACTGGTACCGACGACTTGGAAGTACCTTTGTACAAAACCCTGGTAACGAAGCTGGGATTCATATGCACAGGGACACAAGCCTCTCTCGAACAGCCAATGTGCATTCATTGCTACATACATACGCACACTGATGAGGCAGGATGCAGGGTGCCAGCAAGCTCGGCCGATTGATACAAGTCGTCAAGTGAACTACGAGCAGGGAGAATGTTGTTTATGAATGAAATACCTCAGTATAGTAACTAGAAAGGGGGCAAGAGGACACACTCTTCATCTATTGATGTACAAAGCCTCTCAAGGTACTACCTATATATATGAGAAATATACTAGAACTTAAGATATCGAGGTATTATACACTGAAGGGAACTTTATCGTGAAGGGCTATCCACCCTTTCACATTGGCACGATGTCTAAGGGCCTGACTATCCAGTATCGCCGATAGGTCTTTAAAGCAACACCAGTGTCGTAGGCTGTATAATGCCAAACTCTAGTGCGGTCTAGTACTATGGTAAATACTATCTCTTGGCACTTTCGTGATAGATCTAATAGCTAACCTGGGAAATAGGACAGTATTTCTTTGTCTTTGAAGCGGTTAATAGAAGGTGGTGGTGTTAAGTGGAACGAGCCTCGAGAAAGGGTGCCGTAGCTACGCCGACGGCCTCGTTCTCCGAATCGATTTCTCTCCCACGATAGTTCTGATCTTAAAATTGCTAGAGCACGGCCCTTATCCGCTGCTATTACCCCTTCTGAGCCTCATGAATATTCTCTTAGTCTCGTACAGCGATTGTCGCTGGGATAGCAACATGAAGGCGGGGCGCAGGCGTAGGTTGCTAAAATAGAGAAAATGAAGATTAAAACGGGATGGGGGGGATAGGACGAAAGTAGCGCTCAGGCTCTTTCGAGAAGAGGAGCTTCTAAAGAGCCGTAGTTGAAAACTCAGAGATTGCAAAAAAGTTTCAATGGGAGAGATCAAAAAAACAACGGGGTGGAGAAGGGAAAAAAATCGAAAAGAATGCTCAGGCCGAGACTCGAACTCGGATCATTTGCTACCCCTCATGGAAGGCAAATATTCTACCCCTGAACCACCTGAGCTAATGGGTGTTGTTGAAAGGCAGCTTGTTATTTCTCTCTATACACTAACGTCACAGGCTTACATAATATTTTACAGTGGCAAGGGGCCGATGGCGGGGTATGGTGGGGTGGCACTGCTTCCTTTGACGATCGCAGGACCAGAACCAGATCAACGGCGCAAAACTAGGCAACCGCTTTTCGAACGATATAAATCTCTTCCGGGACCTCTATTTCTTGTGTGGTATTCGAACCTTCAAGCTATATTTCCGTCAAATTCAAATTACCGCAAAAATGGCTGCCCCTTCAGACCAGAGGATAGCTGTCCCCATAGATGATCCCAATGCCGATACAGAATGGTAAGTCCGAGATCGAAGACGACTTCGCCTGGATGGCTGCATCGCTGACCCCATCACAGGAACGATATCCTAAGACAGCACGGCATCATACCAGAGAAACCACCGAGCCCCACGCCCATGATCGAGGAGGCCATCGAGGAAGCCCGACGCCTTGCACACGAGAACAGATTAGAAGGCAAGGAACTTGACGAGCTCGACGAACTCGAGGACGAGGAGGACGAAGCGTTCCTAGAATTGTATCGACAGAAGCGCATGCAGGAGCTCAGCGCGTTGAGCAAGAAATCCGTGCACGGAACCGTTTACCCGATCTCCAAGCCGGAATACGGACGAGAAATAACGGAGGCTTCGAACAAAGGACCCGTGTTTCTCAATCTTACATCCTCTACGAACACAAACGTGGAGTCTAGGGTTCTTTCTGAGCTGTGGCGCCAGGCGGCGAAGGAGTATGGGGAGGTGAAGTTTTGCGAGATGCGGGCTGATAGGGCGATTGAGAACTATCCCGAGAAGAATTGCCCCACGATACTCGTCTACAAGAACGGCGACATTATCAAGCAAATAGTTACTTTGGTCACGGTCGGCGGTGTGAGGATGAACATGCTCAACATTGACAACCTTCTTGTTGAGACGGGCGCAGTTCCGGAGTCGGATATGAGAATTCTCAAGAGGAGGAGAGCAGCTGAAGAGGCAGAAGATGAGCGATTGATGAGCAATAAGAGCATAAAAACGTCAAAAACGCTTGACGACGACGATGATGATTGGGACTAAAGTCGAATCGACAGAAGAACAAAAAATAAAGAAAAATTGCCTCCCATGCACCACGCACCCATGCAAATATTAGAACAGAATTTCCAGTACCGTTTACATATCGTTATACATTTTCCCCATCCCGACCTCGAAGCTCCTCCAGAGTCGTTCCACGCGTGATATTCCGGGGCACGCAGGCTAGCGAGCATCCTACGTTGAAGAATGGCACCACGTCCGGATCGTGTAGGCGAGGGAGTTGTGGACGAGTTGGTGAGTTGTATTTTATGCCCCACCACTCAACCCACTGCGTCACAGGGGTGATGAGATGGTGTCCGCATATTGAACAGTGGACGCCACCGCTTTCTCGTTGGGCCAACGCCTTTCGAAGAAGTTCCCGTAGATGTTCAAAGGAGTCGTCTGGAAGGTAGTCTGGAAACTCTCGAAGCAGAGAGCTCTGATAGCATTTTCTCAAGGTCAATTCCTGGAGACTCGGCACTCGGGATGGGGTCGGCAAGGGTGAAACTTCTAAGTCTTGAGATTCGGCAGTCCCCTCGTCTAAGGGCACTGTTAAGTCCATCTCCGGGGCTCGCTTTCCTATACCGGCGGGAAATCGGATAGCTGAGCGAGCAACAAAATACGCAGTAATGGCGGATATTTCGCTGCCATCAATTGCGTCGTCGATCTCGCGCGCTTTTGCAACAAGGGCCCGGTCTACCTGCAACAGCGGATTGAGCTGGACGCTAAGGGAGACCAGGTTGGATCCCGGGCCTAGAAGCTTCAGAAGGGAGCTTGGCAGAAACTTGAGTCGATTTTGAGAGATGTTCAGCTCTCTCAAATTTGTCAAGTTGCCAATGGAATCGGGTAGCTCTTCAATCCGGTTCCCCCTCAAGCTTAGCAGGGTGAGGTTCTCCAAATCGAAGATGGCACCTGGTACCTTGCTGAGTCTGTTGTTTGCGAGGAAGAGTTTAATGCTTGGGTCCTTTGGCTCGAAGGGAACGTCTTGGGTGACGATGGGGATTGGCGCAAGGGTGGAAATCGGTACAATCGTGTCATTGGATATAGATTGAAGATGAAGATCACTGGAATTCGGTTAGGACGATAATGGTAAAGCAAACAGACATCGAGAGAGGGGAAAACCTACGATAAATCAATGGTCTCTACGCCATCATCGATGCACATCTGGATAGTCTTCCTCGCAACAGCCTCAGCCCCCGAAAGCTTCGGCCCGTCCGGACGGATGGGCAGGGGAAGTTTTGCTTTGGGAGGAAATGTAGAGCTCGTCAACCCCGGCAAGTCATCGTCACACGCGCCATCATCACTAGCCTCTGTCATCCATACACCGCTGTCAAAGTGTCGCGCAAACTTTCGATTTGGCCTCGGAGGTGGAATTGCATCCTCCCCGAAACAAGAGTCCGACGAAGGTGCGGGTTGCTGTTCATACCAGGACCCGACCAGGCGCTTCTTTCTTCGAACGCGTGTGTAATTCTCAACGGATGGATCATCGTCACTGGAAAAGAAGGCAGGGTCACTTGAGGTGGAAACTACGGGCGGTGCCTCGGATCTATCCAACCGGGCGCGTTTCCTCGTGCGAGTGCTAATGCTCTGGGTGCGCTCGTCCCAGGACACGGCAGGAAGCCGGGGTAGAGTTGGTTCCTCTGCCATGGTTGCTGGCTAGCCTCTGCTCTCCCAAGTGGAACGGGGGAAAAATGAAAGATCAAATGGATGAAAAGAAAAAGCAGCACGAAACCCGAGAAGAATCAAGGAGATTGTAAGAGTACAATGGTAGAAACTCCTATGACAGTACAGGAAAATAGCACGGTATTATTGTCAGTCCATTTACTGCTTGATCCCTGGAGGCGACCTCCACGATCGGAGTGGAATCATCTTTAGTGTGAAGTGTGACGCGAGCAAGAGTCCCCACACTCGTGATGCCGACGCGTTTTAGGAAAGGTCGAGTTCTATTGTCGTCGGTACACAGTATGCGCTTTTCAAACTGGCAACGACTGGATATGCGTTACATAATCACAACCAGGTTGAGGGACGGAAGTTGCCGTGTTTGGGAGTGGGCGTTGGGAGCTCCCATGCTGCAATACTTGGGGAGCTTCAGGATTTCCTGACGAAATGACGAACTGTCAACATTTGCGCACCACCAGCCCGCAAACGATTTTCCAAAGATGAGGTTTCCGCTCCTTTCGGCGAAAGCCCTTATTATCCTCGGGCTTTCTTCTCTCGCGCAAGCTGTTTTTCCCGATGAAGTTGGGACAATCGACTTCCATTACGACCTGCTAGGTGTTCCCCAGCCTAGCACCACGCTCTTCCACCGACCTAGGAAGGCCGAAAAAGCGAGCCTACTCTATACCTTGAGCGATGTCGGCATTCTCGGCGCAGTCAACCCGAGCAACGGTGCTGTTGTCTGGAGACAGCATGTCACAGGAAATATCACGACCGGCGGCGGTTTCCTACGAGCGGGCGATGGCCAAACCTGGCTTTGCAGTGCCTATGGTAACTCTGTCCACGGATGGGACGCTCTTACGGGACGGAATACGTGGTGGATGGATTTCGCCGGCGAGATCAAAGACTTGGAGATACTGGAGGTGACGGAAGAGGGACGAAAGGATGTCTTGGTCCTGCTGCATGAGGCTGGCGCGACTATCGTGCGGCGGCTTCGGGGAGATAATGGTAATGTTGTGTGGGAATCGAGGGATTCTGGAAAGGACATCCCCCTCCAAGTATCTACGAATATTGAATCGGTGTTTGCCGTCAGCTTGCACGGCAGCCCTTACAGCTTGAAGCTCTCGGTCCTGGATATCAAGACGGGCAAGCGAACTAACGAAATCGTTCTGGGAACAAATGGCGAAGTGCAATCTCCCGAGGATGTCATGTTTGTCGGCTCGAACTCTGCGACTCCAATCATTGCATGGACCGACCCGTCCATATCGAAGCTCCGTGTCAATGTCATCGGTACCAAAAACAAACAGGAATTCGCACTGAGCCCGGATGCCGTCAGTGTTGACATTCACGCTCCTCACCTGACACAGTCTAAACCTCACTTCTTGGTGCATACGAGGACAAAGACCGGCAATCGTGCCGAAGTTTACCATGTCAACCTCAAGAACAACGACGTATCAAAGGCTTACGACCTCCCACACCTTCCTGGTCTGGGCGCGGTGTCGACGAGCACGGATGGGGCTAATGTGTACTTCACCCGGATCACGGAAGAAGAAATCATTCTTGTGGACTCAACTTCTCACGGCATTCTTGGCAGATGGGCATTCCCGCCTGGCCGCGATGTCCCTGCCCTTCATGCTACGACCGAAGTTTTGAGAAAGGCCGACGACAAGTACGCTATTCGCTCCGCCATTACGACCGCCTCGGACGAGTGGGTTCTTGTGAGGAATGGGGAAGTAATCTGGGCAAGACCGGAAGGCATGAGTGCCGCTGTTGCTGCTACTTTCGCTGAGATTCCCGAAGGAGAAGACCTCGCCAAGGCTTTGGAAGAAGAAGCCCATACAAACCCTCTTGCGGCATATGTGAGCCGCGTTAAGCGCCACCTCAATGACCTCGAATACTTGCCCGATTACCTGGCTGCCTTGCCGTCTCGTCTTCTTGGTAGTATTCTGGGTAGCTTGGTTGACTCGCACCCGACGGAGCTTATCCGAGACTCTTTCGGATTTAGGAAGCTCATCATTCTTGCTACCCGGCGAGGCCGAATTTACGCCCTCGATACGGGCAACCACGGCAAGGTTCTATGGTCGAAGAAGGCCATTGATCTCCCCAAGGGCCAGACATGGCAGGTTAGCGGTATTCTAGTTGACGAACCGAAGGGACAAGTCCGAGTCTTGGGGTCGCATGGCGACGTCACCGTCGTTCGGCCTGACTCCGGCGAGGTGGTGGATTTTACACCCCCCGAAGATCAAGCAGTTATTTCTAAGACGGCGATTGTCAATGGTCCCGCTGGCCCTTGGGTACTAACTATCGGGTCGGGTGGCAACCTTGAGAGCGTGTTGCCGGAAGGCGCGGCGAATCAGACTATTGTGCTACGTGGCGACCATGGTGAGATCACGGGAGTCAGACTAAGCCACGACAGGTCGGCCGTCAAGCAGACGACATCTTGGGTATTTAGGCCACCTATTGGTCAAGATATCGTTTCTGCTACTGCCCGACCATCGCATGACCCAGTTGCGTCCATCGGCCGTGTCCTCGCGGATCGTAAGGTTCGATACAAGTATCTGAACCCGAATACGCTACTTGTAGCGGCGGTGAACAAGAAGGAGCATGTCCTTACGACGTATCTGCTGGATTCTGTGTCAGGTCAGATCCTGTCATCCGCGTCTTACGAGGGCGTTGATACGTCCAAGCCAATCGACTGTGTCATGTCCGAAAACTGGTTCGCCTGCACTTTCTTCGGAGAGTACAAGCTTCGAGATGGATCCAACCGATCTATCAAGGGATACCAAATCTCGATGACCGACCTGTACGAATCGGAGGTCTCCAACGACCGGGGCCCGCTGGGCGATGCTGAGAAATACTCGCCACTGGACCCTGTAGGCGTGCCTGCAAACCCGGTGCTGCCTTCGGTTGAGTCCTTGTCCTGGGTAGTGTCTGGACCGATTGAGAGACTTTCAGTGACACAAACGCGACAGGGCATTACGCGTCGCCAACTATTGGCGTACATGCCTGAGGCTCACTCGGTCATTGGCATCCCTCGGGAGGTGCTCGACCCCAGACGGCCAGTTGGTAGGGATCCTACGAAGGAAGAGCTGGAAGCTGAGGGTCTTGCGCGGTACGCACCCCAGATTGAGCTGGATCCTAGGCTCCTCGTTAGTCATGTCCGTGATGTAATCGGCGTGAAGGAGATCCTGGCCTCGCCCACCATCGTCGAGAGCACCAGCTTGGTTCTGGCTTACGGCATCGACGTCTTTGCTTCGAGGGTGACGCCCAGCCTTAAGTTTGACGTGCTTGGCAAGGAGTTTAACAAGGTGGCTCTTCTTGGTACTGTTGGCGCCCTTGCGCTTGGAGTTATGGCCCTCAAGCCTATGGTAAGTTTACAAAGAGAGAAAAAGCAATTTCACGGAACGGTGAATCAGAAACGCTAACAGTGATCTATAGGTGAGGAGGAAACAGACGAACCAGAGGTGGGAAGCGCCGTCGTAGTCGTGTAGTAATGGCTGGGGTGAGGGAGAGGGTGGATTTGCTGTATCGCCTATTATATGAAAGACAGAAAGAAGATAATCTACTAGAAATTTTATGACCTTTGTTCTGCTTGCCCTGTTTATGGTTTGGGTTCGGCGTATATTTCGAATCTCAGGGAATGCTGATGAGAAGGAGAGAACATAAAATGGATGGCCTTCATTCCTATCTACTACCTCTAAAGTGGCCCTCGGTGATTCCTCGTCCTCTATCCTCTAAAGGGCATTACACACAATGTTCGGTATTCCTTTGCATATCAATTGCCATCGTCTATTCCTTCCTTCGCTGCGCTTCGAGGATGTGATGATGAAGGATGAGGGCGTCCGGTTGGATACAGAAAGAGCAGGCCTCTCTGCCTGCTAGGTGCCGAGGACCTTGCGCATTTGCACAAGTCGCCCTGCTTTGATGGATTACTCTGTGTGTTCCATGTCAGAGCAAGCTTACCTTGGTATACCAGCGGGCACACCGGTCGGAGGGCAGACAGGGTCTTTATAGCCACACCTATCTTATAACTCGGAGATACTTGCCATGGAGAGGCCCAGGCAGGCTGCAGAGTGCTGTAAGGCGTCTGTGTTGGGCTTGATGTGATTGGAGTTAATACAAGAGGTCCAGGCGGGGGTTTCACATCATCACCGAAAGTCCACCCGGCCTGTTGCAGGAGTAATCTAAATACTTCTACCCGCATCAATTGACGTAGGGCTTGGATTATTTGTGCCCATGAAGTGTGATCGCGCCTGCTATTTCTTCTTCACTTCTACGCTATCTGTTCTTATTGCTTTTTCATTTAACCTCAACCGATTCATATTCGACACTCGCACCAGGCTCCGAAGAGAATGGAAGGATGCATGATGGTAGCGGGAGGCCGATCAAAAGCTGTACCTCGACACGATGGTTTCGATTTTGTTGGCATTCGTATTATTGACCAAAATCAGATTCGTCCACTGAACACTGGCAGACTCATTTCATCCGGGAGAGACATCATTGACGCGACGAGGAAATCAAAGAAGAGTATGATTACTATGATAAGAGGCACAATTAGGATTAAATGGGAGGAGGTTGGGATCGTCTGTGAACATATCCGCCGCCGACCAAATTGATTTGATGTCAATCAATGGTTGACCAGGCTGTGTGGATCCCAGTACTTTGCATACGCCAGGCTCTGCATTGTTGGTGCCTCAGTTCTGGCTCTGTGCGAAGCGAAGCCGCTGGGTAACAATATTTGATTGCGGGTTGCGGTTCGCGAACGGCGGACAGCGGAGGGCGGACAGCCCACCAACTCAACCTTTTTGACTGAACCTGGATTGTCCATTTTTTTGGGTCTCGGGTTTTGGACAATACTGGTGACTTCCCCTCCATTCCTCAATTGGATCATCAGCCATATATAAAGAGAGGATATCGATGCCCAACCCCATCTAGTGGTATTGTTTCCTCCTGCCTCTTACTTCTACTCAGCTTATTTCTCTAGTTTTTCTTGTTCCCCTCGGCCTGACTCTTGCCGGTTCTCCCAATGAATTTTGATTGTTTCCTCTGCCCGTGACTTGGACGCAACAGACTCCTCCCCTTCTAGATTACGATGGGGACGGGTGGGCAGGCCGTTCCCCTTGAGCGGAAAATTCAACTGCTTCAGCAATCGAGACATGTCCGCCACCAAGATCATCTCCCTTGCATTCTGTGCGCCGCCTCCATTGCCCTTGGCCTAGAATCCTATACCGAACACTTTACCTCTGTTCATGCCGATGTATTGGAGCGGGAGTTGGCTGCGAACCCCGGCGACACCAGTGCCAGTATAGCCCGCAAATACTATAGGAGATCGCAGAACCCTCCAGCCCGGTAAGTCCCCCTCCCCCAAAAGGCTCCAGGCCTCCCACCCCTCGCCTCGCTCTCCTCGACCGCCTTCGGCTGGCACACTCCCAACCCCCACCGTTTCTAGGCTCCCCTTTAGGCTGCAGACCACTCCCTTGGAATTCCACGGAATTCCCTTGCTTCCGCGCCTCCCTTCTCTCCTTTCATTCCGCACCTTTCGTCCCTCGTGTTTACTTCGTACACCTCGCAAAGTGGCGAGTGCGTGGCGGGCGGTGGCGGGTGGCAAGCGCTACTATCCGCATCACCTACCAGTATCATAGTATCATACCTACGTTGCACTTCGTGCTGCCTGCTTCGTGCTTTCATCTCGTCCACTAAATTTCTAACGCCTGCCTTTCACGATATCTAGGCAGAAGCAATACGCCACCAACGACAACCCTGACCAACCTTCACCAGCCGGAGAACCCAAGTCCACCACTCCCAGGACTGCCGCTGCCGCTACGGACACGCCAGCCGCACCCGCCACACCCAGCCTCTCGAAGGCCTCAGCCCAACCAAATCGCGGAAGCCCCGTGGCCTCGTCACACAGTCAAACCTGGCGGTCCCGTGCGCGGCCGACCGCGTCGACGCCCGATCCCGAATTCTCTCGTCCCAAAGCTCAAAACCCGGTTCTATGGTCCGCGAACAATCCAGCGCAAGGAACTTCAGGTAAAAACCAGAACCCCCCGGCTCGCCCGCAACATGAAGATTCCGAAAACAAGACAGATACAATGCAGCGCCAGCCAGATACTCGCCCCATTACGCAGCAACAGCTCGTCGCCGAAGTCAAGGGAATATATACTGGGCTTGTGATGGTCGAGTCGAAATGCATCGAGGTCGATACAGCGCAAGCGGACGAGAGTGCGAAAGAACTCAGTCACGAGCAATACCAGGCCCTAATCGCTTTACATCGGGCGCTCCTCCACGAACATCACGACTTCTTCCTTGCAAGTCAACATCCCTCGGCAAGCGACGCTTTAAAGAGACTCGCATTAAAATACAGTATGCCTGCGCGCATGTGGAGGCATGCTATCCACTCATTCCTCGAGCTTCTCCGTAAGCGCCTTCCCGGATCACTTCAGCATATGTTAAGCTACATCTACCTCGCCTATAGCATGATGGGCCTCTTATATGAGACAGTCCCTGCGTATAAGGAAACCTGGATTGAATGCTTGGGTGATCTAGGACGATATAGGATGGCTATCGAAGATGAAAGCGTTCATGACCGGGAAACGTGGACGGCAGTCTCGAGGTATTGGTATAGCAAGGCGTCCGATCTGTCGCCAACTACGGGCAGGCTGTATCACCACCTAGCCATTTTGGCTAGACCTAACTGGCTTCGCCAGCTCTTCTACTATGCGAAATCGCTCTGTGTGCTGAGGCCTTTCCTGTCGACGCGCGAATCGATCCTCACGCTCTTTGACCCTGTTCTCTCCGAATCTGGGAGCCCGCTCCGCGAGTTGCAGGAGCCCATCGATGATGCATTTGTCCAGGCCCACGCTTGCATGTTTTTGGGCCAACACCCCGATCGATGGCGCACTACCACAAACAAATTCCTCGACCTTCTTGATAATCATATTGCCCGTACTGCAAAGCTATATATGGAGCCTGCCTATTATATGGGAATTGCTAATTCATGCGCTCTCGTTGAGTACGGAAGCAAGACTGGTCTGCTGTATAATATCATCAACCCTCTCCCATCGGAGAAACAGCAGGCACAGCCAGAAGAGAATGTGGAAGTTAAGGGCGAGGACCAAGACAGCGCAATGAAGGGAGTCGAGGAGCAACAGCAGCAGCAGCAACCAACACAAGAACTAAGCACCGAATTCCTACAGGCACGCGAACTCTTTTGCAAGACGGCTCGGGCAATATTCCAACGGCTAGGGGACCCCAATGTATGGCCGTTTGTCCACGTCACCATGGTGTTTATCCACCATCTTACGTTTTTCCCTAGTGGGATCAGGCTCATCGAGCATGACTTCCCATGGAGGCCATTCACTGATCTCCTCAATACGTTGAAAACCGATTCCACCAGGTACGAAGATGAGAAGTTCCCGGGCCTTCACGACGACGCCGAGCCGCCGCGACCCTTGCCAGAGGACTTTGCCATGCGCGGCCTGCTCTGGACGGATAAGTATCACACTGAAGAGTGGTTCGGCAGGGCACAGGTGGATGACGAGGACAAGTATTTCGAGGTGGCCAGCATGGCAGAGCAAAGAAAGGAGAGAATCTTGTGGTTGGGGTGCCGCATTGCGGTTCTCTACAATAAGTGGATCTCTTACGACAAGAAGCTGAAGACCTTTGCGGTCGCTCCCGAGTTTGATGATGCTCCCGGGGAGGCTGGAGACGAGGATATTGAAATTGATGATGCAGTGGAGGCCGAGACCGAAGCCGAAGCAGAGACTCCGACCAATAAACGCACAACTGTGGACCTACAGGATTTGGACCTCGGTGAAGTCGGTCTGGAAATGGAAAGTCGGGAACAGCTGCTGGAACACCTACGGACCACCCAACAGAATCGAGATACTGCGGTGGAAGTCAAGGCGGAGGAGGATGGACGGAATTTAGATCTACGGCGTTTGAGCCGTCGAGGCGAAGATGGCTTGGAGAGGGGGGGCCGGGGCTAGGACGTGTGCTACTCCTACTCTCGGCCCCCTCTCTTCAAGCCAAGGCCACGAAAAAGCACAGCGTGCACCGCTTGATGGGTGGTGCACACAACTGCATATCTTATGGAGTTTTCGGGGTCTGTCCACGTCCATTTTGTTTTGGTTCTGGTTTCTGGGGGGGCGAGTCCGCCTTCCTGTGCACTTTTTGGGGGGCTTTTTGTTTTTGCTATTGGAGCGGGGAAGCGGTTGTGTGATCCAGAATTAAGGCGAACCGCTTGCGTCAACTTACATAGGTCCATGCAGCGATGCGGGGAGACAAAACATTTACAATATCACACAGGTATTTAGCACTGCTTCACCCCCTTGATGCCGACCGCAACTCCCGAGAACACATCATGGCTCGGAGTCAAATCTAAGGGCAGTTTTAACGAAAATAAGAAAGAAGTTAGAAAAGAAGAAAAATAAATAAATAAAGCCAAAAAAAAAAAATGAAAAATGAAAAAAATGAAACAAAAAAAAGGAAGAAGGGGAAGGGAGGGGGAAAGTTGGTCGCTAGACATCAATATATCCAAGGCGGACCATGTCAGTCAGTCTTAGTCGCACATCGGGCGGAGGCACACAAACACTGCACACACACACACATCGCACAGCTCTCCGAACCTATTGGATTAAATAAATTGATGCGCCTTGGTCAATCCAGAATCTCACAGAAACTACCACGTTGCCGCCGACAAGAAATGCGACCCATCACGAAGGAGCTGCCTGCAGACTCCGCACCTGGAACCCTCTTCCTCTTCGCTTCTTGAATATTCCGCGACTCCTTCTCGTCGATTCTCATTCGGTTCTCGAACTCCTTCGTTGCCCTTTTCGTCCCGCCTCCTCATTTATCTATTTGAACCCGTCTATCTATCCCAACCACTTCACTGCCTAATGGCTCGCCGAATATTCTATCCCCCCTTTACGGTCTCCCACCCATGAGATATTTCTCTCTGGTACATCACACTGGATGGACGCTGCAACCATGTAGCGCGTTGCACCTAATCCTCGTAGCAAACAAGGCGAACCCAAGTACCTCGTGGTCGGGTAAACAAGCATCAATCAATCGAATGCATTGTGGCGTCATGGTCCAGAGTCAGTCTTACTAAGTCTAGTTTAAATGCGGGGGGTCAAAGTGGGCGCTGAGGACGATATGAAAGTTTCCAGGGTTTCACGTCCAGGACGAGACGTTTGATGCAGTACTGCATACGAAGCAATCGGCCTCTAATTCGCTAGATCTGTCAAGGCGACCAAGGCGAAAAGGCGAACCAGGCCGGTGTATATTTGGAAAGTTGGCCTCCGGCAGTCCGGAACAACCCTTGGCCCCGCAGGCCCAACAAGTCCCGACGGACATGTATTATTACGAACCAACCAACTGCGTTCTGTCCCGCCTTCAAACATGCTCCCGCGCGAAACTACGCAAGTAGAAACGAGTTTAGTTTTAATTCAAAGAGTCCCTGACATCGCCCAATTCCTGCCCCCTTCGTGCCAATTTTGAAGCTCCTTCGGTCGCCGAAAACCGGTATCTCCGGTCCGCCTTTTTGATGTCCCTTGCCGCTCCAAGACAACGCAACAATCTCCATTTTTAAGAGCATCTTGTAATTTCCAAATCAACGCAACCATTGCAGCCCCGCGCCTCGCCCTCCCGTACTCGTAAATCTAAGGCGCAAAGGCATCAATATCAGTGCACAGCTACCCAGCAACCGCCCACCTCTCAGCCAAAAAAGGGGGGCGGCGCTTTCAGCTCCGAGAAATCCCCTTCCCCCTTCATTCTAAGTGGTCGAGATCCTCGTCATCGTATCCAACAGCCCCAGTCCACGAGGCATAAATCCCTCGTTTTCGCTCTGTTTTAAGGGGCTTCTGGTTCGCCTTTTCATCTCGCAAAGATACCTTCATGGGGTGACGAATATTTTTTTTTCCTCCTTCCGAGATAATCGCGCCGTGGAACCGTGGAACCTGTAAATGGAGGAGGGGTTGGCAGCCTGGCTTGCTCAGACCATTCGGATCTCCCGTGGAGGAGTCCAGCTGCAACAGTTCGCCTTAGGAGGAAGAGTCTGGTGATCTGAGGCTCTGTGGGATGATGTGAGACTTATATCATATTTTGGGGGGGCCGGCGACAGGGCATGTGTGCCGCGTCCAACACACCTTCAGGACCAAACGTCATGACCGGTCAAAGAGAATTATTTAGAATCCGATTCGATGAAATGGGTATCAGAAATTTTTGTATTCTGCAGGCACAAGATAATACAAGTAAACTATACACTAATGTGCCGAAATGGAGAGTACTGTTAATAATAGTTTTACACGGCATGAAACGAGAGTAGGTCGATGCCAACTCACACATGGCCCATGATGACATGATATCTCGATCTGATCAGACCTTGAAAATTGCCAAAAGCGGATTGGCCGGCGGCGGCGGCAGATCCTCCAGCAGCTTCTTCGTCCGCCGTATCCTCTCCCGTGCCACCTCTTCCTCCGCGGCCCACCGGTCCGGAACCGGCTCCGGCTTCGACGCCGACCAGAACGCGAAACCCGAAGACTCCTTTGCCTTCGTCTTCTTCCGCTCGGCCTCGATCTGTGAAAGGGCCGCGGCCATCGCGCTCCAGTTATACAGCCCCGTACTCAAACACTCTCGGCACGTCTTCCTCGCAGTCTGGTCTATTTCCGACGCCTTCTTGTCGGTCACTTCTCGGAGCTGCTCCTCCGCCGCGTCGACCGCCTCGCGCGTCCATGCTATTCCCTCCTCCTTGTCCTTGTTCGCAAAGAGGATTTCTCCGATATAAAGGCTCAGAGCTGCTTCCTCGCAGAGCTCCTGCGGACTGCGCCAGGGAGGCAATGTGCCATCGTCGGGTGCATCGGGGTATGGCGGCGGCTGGAAAAAGCCTGCGATGGTATCCAGAAGCGAGGGCTGAGGCTTGTGGACAAATTTGGAAGGGGGAGGCTTGTTTGCGAGACCGCGTCGCGCCTTGAGCGCAGAGATGAATATCGGTAGCGCCGTCGAGATTTCGCCCAAACTTGCTTTGTGCGTCGCATAAGCCGTCAACGCCGTGAGCAGGTTATTCGAGGGCGGCCCAGCCTTTTCGTTGAGCGTCATGGTCTTGGAGTCGTAAGGGGCCGGTTCTGGAAGTCGGTCTTCTACTGCGAGGGAAAGCGCCCATTCGTACATACTCTCTGCCGCGCTTGGGATCTTCTTGAAATCGAGGAAAGAAGCGTAGGCGAGCGCGGCATCCATCTTTTGCTTCGAGGTGAATCCCTTCGTGGTGAGGACGCGGAGGTAGTAGTTCTCCGCCGGTTCGTAGGCTGGCACGCAGTCCTCTTCCTTGGGTGCGGATGAGCCTCCAGCGGGGATCGGCTTCGGGTTAGGGTTAGACGGCCCCAGCACATACTCGGGTGGGAACGTCATGTTTCGGGTCTTATCGAGAACCCAGCCGTCGAGCTGCTCTGCCGCTCGCGCCGCGAACATCAAGGCGTCGTGATATCCTCTCCTCCAATTCTCGCTCTTGTTCGTAATATCAAGTCCCAGCTTCCCCACATCTTCGATGTAAACCGATCCATCGAGAAGCTCCTTGACGTCCTTGCCATCGATATTCGGATCCTCGAGTCGCTTGAGAACCTTGAGCACCGACTCCATGCCTTTCACCCAGTCTACTCGTACGACATTCGGCTCGTGGGGCGTTTGCAGAGCTCCCCGCAGGTGAATCCTCGTAAGCCACGACCACTCGTGCGGTGTCGGGAATTCGCGCTCGACGAACTCCTCGTTGATGACTAGATAGAGCACAGCCAAACAGGCAAGACTACCCCAGATGCCAACAGCATATCGGACGAAAAGCTTGGCCTCGTGCTTGAGCCATTGCCTTCTCTCCGTGGTGAGGTGACGTCTGTGGGAATTTTTGGATGGGATCGAGAGGAAGGGCACCTGGGGCCTCGCGTCGGGTACATGGGCAAAGGATCGATTCGCCCGGTAGGAGCGCAAGAATTGCCTTGTAAGGAGGCGGCGGATGGCTCGTTCTCTCATTGTTGCTGGGAGGAATCGGGTCGAGATGGGTAGTAGTACACTTCTAACCGTGTCGAGGCTTGCGGTCCCAAAGCAGTGGACGCGTCCCCCTTTTCTCCTTGTATGTCCCTCCTAATTAAGATTTAACAGTTCCGCAGCGTTTGTCGGAGAGCTGGCAACTTTGGTCGAGACGTTAAGGACCGGGAAGGAATGCTGAGTCGGGTCGGCAACTTTACAATGAAGAAACGGGCATGGCGGATGGGTCGGAAAAAGTGCGCGTGCGAAATATCGGTTGTGTTTACGTTTGTCGAGAAGGAAAACAACTCAATTCCAAGTCGTTTTGGGAAGCCCGCCTCGTCTCGTCCGCTGCCCGAAGGTGATGCCGTGTTTCTCATGAGAGAGCTTGAGCAGGTGGTGTGGAGGAAAAAGTCGCTGTTCGCACTTGGCCAATGAAAGTGAGCATCACGGATGATTATTCAGCTCCATACTGAACGCACGGGCCGCAAAGGGAGCATGCTACCGTTGCGGTCCGTGCGCTCCTCCATTCAATGATGGACTTCGATGCGCCATTGATGGTTGAAGCCATCAGGGACAGAGCTAGAAAACAAAGCCAGAGAGAGCTTCACTTGAAGCTGATTTAAATAGAACAAAAAATAATTATAGATTTACAGATCCTCTCTTTTGAGGTCTGAAGAAAAATGAGGCTATGTGATTTGATCTTATATTGTGACAATCTTAACAGGAGGTACTTGTATACCCATATAAATTAAGTGGCCAGCCATGTACATACAAACAGTCAATGCTAGTGAACCAGCTTCTCCAAAAGCTTTAAATCTTTCACAAAACTTCTCCAGAATTTCACCATCTCGGGACACTGGATGGGATTGAGCATCTACAAGCTATACCATTTCCCTTGGTGTTTATGTTAATCATAAGAGAATGAATGGATTTCTCATTTGATATTTACCCCTTTCAAAGTGTTTGAGCAATCCTTTATTTGTTTGTTCTCTTCTCCATACTTACCTCCCCGTCACCCCTTGCTCAGCAACCATGAGCCAGTTTCTCTCCGATTTAACCTCCAGCCCCCGTTTCCAGCTCGCGGCAACGGCTGTCTTGTCGGGGGCTACAGTTGCCGCTCTCATTCTAGGCCATCAGGCATTGGAGCAGGAAGAGAGACTATCCGAGCTCAAGAGCTCCATCCCAGACCTGGCTGATACTAATGATGCTAGGCGTATAGTAAGCCAGCTCCCCCTGGATCCCTCTTAGGGGGGAGGAAGAAATAACAAACCGATGGCTGACAATGGAAGCAGATAAAGAACAGAACTGCCAACCATAAATTCGTAGACAAGGAAGACCTCCGCAATGAAGCTCTCGCCAGACGCGCCCAACAAGGCGACTTCGACGAAGAACTCATCCTCGAGCAGCTAGCTCGCAACCGCGTCTTCCTCGGCGACGACGGCCTCGCCAAACTTCGCGAGGCCTTCGTCATCGTTGTCGGCCTCGGCGGCGTCGGATCGCACTGCACCGCGGCGCTAGCCCGCTCCGGCGTCTCGCGTCTGCGGTTGGTCGACTTCGACCAAGTCACGCTGAGCTCTCTGAACAGGCACGCCGTGGCGACGTTGGCGGACGTGGGCATGCCCAAGGTTCACTGCATGCATAGGAGGCTGATCGCCATTACGCCGTGGGTCAAGTTTGATCTGAGGCAGGAAAAGTTCGATACCGACGTTGCGGGGGATTTGCTTGCGCCGTGGCAGGAGGATGGGAGGAAGCCTGACTTTATTATCGATGCGATTGATAACATTGATACCAAGGTTGCGCTCCTGAAGTTCTGCCATGATCACGAGCTGCCTGTGATTTCCGCGGCGGGATCGGGCTGCAAGAGTGATCCGACTAGGGTGATGGTGGGCGATATTTCGGGTACAACGGACGATCCGCTGTCGAGGTCTACGCGCCGCAGGTTGAAGCTGCAAGGTGTTACTTCGGGTGTCCCTGTGGTGTACTCCGTTGAAAAGAGCGGCGAGGGCAAGGCCTCCCTCATGCCCCTGGCCGACGAGGAATTCCAGAAGGGTTCTGTGGGTGACCTTGGCGCTCTGCCCAACTTCCGCGTCCGGATATTACCAGTCCTCGGTACTATGCCCGCTATATTTGGGTACACCGTGGCGAACCACGTCATATTGTCAATCACAGGTGAGTCTACTGCGTCCAGGGGAGAAAGGAAAACTCAGCTGCGCCATTATCGTAGAGGCAGCGTTGGCTAACTAGACCCCAGGTTACCCAATCAATTACCCCACCGTAAAGGCTCGAGAGAAGCTTTACGACGCAGCCCTTGCATATCTACAGGGCGTAGAGGAGAAGCTCGTCCGCACGGTCGAGGGCGTCTCCGACCCCAACGCGGCGGTGGGCTTCAAGCTTCCCATTTCCGTGGGAGACGCCGCCTACCTAATCGAGGAGGCCTACCGCGGCAGGAGCGTCGTGTCGGGCGTGCCGACAAAACTCGTCCTTGTCCGGTGGCAGCGTCCCGAGGGCTCCGTGATGAACAAGATTGGAAGCGGGGCCGACGAGCAAAAGACCTCCAACATCAGACTACGCAACGTTGTTTGCATGACGAAGGAAGAGGCTACGCGACACTACGAAAACGTGCTTAAGGGCGGTGCGAAGTTGGAAGATTTGTATGATAGCGAGGTACTGGAGCGTGTGGCGGCGCGGCTGGTCGAAGCTGAGAAAGCAGAGAGGTTCAGATTGTAGATGCTACGATACTTCTGGAGCTCCGAAAGGAGGAAGGGGGAAATTGATCGAAAAGAACACTGTCATTTATTATCAATAGACGTGGTATGCATAACCGTGATGCGCATTAGATGGTAAATGTGACGTATCTGCGGGAAACCAGCAGCTCGCCGCTTTGGGGAACCCTAAATTCAATATTTCAAGCACCTGCAGCTGCTTGATTCTGTATTGATACTTTATCTTGGCTTCATGCGAAGCTGACCCCGGCCCCCTCAACCACATCTCCCATGTCGTGGAATTCGACATTGGGAAGCAGTTGCCGTGTGATCCACCTTGCAGTCTTCGAGTGAAGCGTCCCATAACCGAATGGCCCCACGGCCGCCCCTTCACCAGAGTCGGCATGAATATCAAGCTCCTTCGTCTTCCCCGCAAGGGATTCTAGATTAGGTTTCTCCGCATCTGCCTCTGCCTCTGCAGGGCCTGGATCATGCCTCGGGAAACTGGACCGTCCCGCTGCAAGCGCCTGGAAACACACCAGCTGATCTTGCAGATACTTGTCAACCTGTCCCCGCGCCTGAACCTCCGAGAAAAGCTCCTTCGTGACGAGTCGCGAAATGTTCGCGGACAGGGATGCCGGACTGTCCTTGTTTTTCTTCCCAGGGTTGTAGAGAATGTCGCGGCCCCAGCGCAGGCCGGCCGATGACTTGCCGACAAGGAGGACGTAGTTCCTGGCGTCGTGTCGAGAGTCTTCGATTTTGATGAAATTAATCTCCACGTCGGGGAAGAGCTCCCCTATGCTCTGGGATAACGCCGTCTGCAGGGGCTCCTGAAGGCGCAGGGGAACAATCATGGTGACGCCCACCGATTTGACCTCGTAGTCTCCAGGATGGGTCAAGTTCCCATCACGCGCGATCGGAGTTAACGCCGTACCCCTTTTGAGAGGGTAGATTTTCAGAGAGACGCAACCACAACTAGGCGGGCCGTAAACCCAGCCCCTACTCTTCAACTCTCTCTCCGTCCGGATACCAAACCGCTCCTCCAGCGTCGGCATAAGAACCTGGTCCATATACTCGTAACTCAACGACATGGTCGTGTTGGTGCCCCCGTGAATCTCCAGCTCGATAGGCGATCCACTCTCATCCCCCGCAAACAAGAGAAACGGAAGAATAGCCTGCAGAGCAAGCATCGTGCTTGCCCCGCTCGAATCCGGCACGACCTTGAAGGTGCGCCGAGATAAGGACGTTGGTGGAAGGCGGGGGACGAATGTCAGCGTCTTTGACCCGACCACGAGGCCCTCAACTTCGGCGTCCGTCACCTCGGCGAGGAATTTTATCGCCGCCACGTGCTGGTTTTTGAGACCACCTATTCGGTTGTGTTTGAGTAAGCAAAACACTGTAGAAATTGAGGTTTCTTCTGCATTGCGGGATTACTTCTTCCTTACCTCCTGTTACTTGCACGTTCCCATGCTTCCCGACGCGACGGGTCGTGCCCCGGTTTCCTCGAACATTTATGATCCGGATGGGCTGGCCCGTCACGGCGGCTAAAGCCACGGCGATCCGGACAAGTTGTCCGCCGCCTTCCCCGGTCCTTCCGTCAAGGAGTAAAGGGGTCTTTTTCGAACGCGCCATCTATAAAAAAAAAAAAAACAAAGCGCAAGCTGGGGAGGAGGTGAACGGTGAGGAAATTGGAGTAATGAAGCGGGTTTACGAAGAAGTGCTGATGAATGCGGCTTCAAGTACAGCTTTGATCGTTTGGCTGACGGGTGAGCTGGTCTCAAGGCGCTGCGTGGTGGATTAATATATGGTCGGGAGGTTCGTCGAATTAATTGTTCGATGCGATGGCTGAATATTGGCGTGGTCTGGATGAGTCTGCCCCTTGCCGAAGGAGTCATCGAAGTTTTACGAGCTGGGGCTGAGTGTCGAGAACTTCTAGGCACCAGGGGCGGAGGGGGAAAACGTCAATCCGTGATGAGTTTGTGTTTTACATTTTGATATGGCGACAATTGTGATATTGACGAGGTATAATGTTGTACTGAGGTATTGTATGAAGGATTCCAGAATAAACTAATTTACAGAATGTTGATGGACCGGACCTGTTAGATGCTCCTTCCATTATCTAGATTAGGATAACATCACGGGGAAAATTGCCTGACTGGAGTGGCTTCTCAGCTCCTGCCGCTTCGGCTCCGGATACATCTCTCCGATCGAAGGCGGAATCTTCCATTTCAATGCAGCCATGAAAATCTTTGATCCAATCAAGTGAGAGAATGATCATATTGAATGCTGGCCTGGGATGCCCCCGCCTTGTCACGATAGCTCCGTTAGTGCCGGTTGAAGAGAGCTGTCAGCATAGCCAGGCGTATCAGGGAAGGATTCTACACGGGGTTGTGCTGGGGTTCGTGTTTTAAGATCCCGGCCGCTTCCTCACCGACTCCACGAGGTTATTTAGACGACGACGCAACAAAAGAAATGATGGTCTCATTCTTGATATTCTGATATACCCACAGGCTAAACTTTCAGGCCGAGCTAACTAAAAATTATACGAGCTGATACGAGGCGACGAATAGGTGGTCGATGGCGATAGCGACACCGCCATGGTCTCCGATGGCTCCGGGTTCTACCCAACCATACTGCCTCAACTTCCCGAAACGAAAATAGTTCGAGTGCCACAGGTCTTTGCTCGAGTCGATCCATTGGGCGTCGAATCCTCCGGGTATCGCCACCAATCACCTAACATAGTGCTCCCAAGAAGAAGTAAAGGAGGGTGCTAATAACCTCGACGGGAAAGAAAAAAAAAAAAAAAAAAGAAAAAAAGGGTACCCAAAGCAGAATTCCCAACCAGAAACAAGGACACCCGTTCCGAATGGGGTACAGGTCTTCCTCGTCGATCTCAAAGGGTCACCTATAGCCAATTGAAGTGCTTTCAAAGGGGGTGTCCGGCATGAGAGCCCGTCAGGCGGAGTGTGCTGGTTAACAATTCAGGCCATATATATAGTCAAGAGGGACTCCCATTCCGGTCCAGCCGTGCGTATCTTTCCAAACTAGATTCTCCCTACCTCAGTCAGTCTCTATTGCGAACATGTCAAGGGACCTGTATTCTCGACGCGGACATACCTGGTGAAACGCTCGATTTCCCCAATGGTTGTTCTCCCTACGGTCTTGTCAGTCCGTCCATCTCAACACGGCTATCCGATGCAAATTCATCAGCAGCACGGGAAGACATACTTTATGTGTTCTATTTAGACCTAAGTCTCTTATGGGCGCTCCGTGGAGGCGTCGAGGAACCTTCTTCACTCGACCATGACGAGGTCCGTGGAGGTGTCGAGGGACCCTCTTCACTCGACCACGTCACGGTCCGTGGATAGACGTAATTTGGATCAAATTCGAACTCTGCCTGCTCTTGACCGAAGTTCTCATGTACTCTTCGGAGTACGCCCGGGATATCGTGGGGTCGGTCCCGACCAAGGTACGCATCCATTTCTGGCGATTGACTGACAGGTGCGAAGCTGGAAGAGCATGACCCGAATTAGTCGCCGCAAACCCCGAGCGAGGACCAAGCACATTATATGTGGGTAAGGAGAATCAAATCTCACCTCGTATTGACTGGGCCCTGCTGGACCACCGGCAAAGCAGCGCCGATGGCTTGGTCCGCCGAGTTGAGAGTGTTATTCCTGGCGGCGCCCTGTGCATTCTGGTTGCCGTCGTTGGTATTATTAAGGGTCTGCATCGCGCTGCTCAAGAGAACAGATCGTTCCTCATTCGTCTGGCCTTCTGGGTATCCGTCATCGATGCCGTCACCGGCCACGGGCCTAGGCTAGGTATCACTCAGCATCAGATTTCATAAGGGGGTACGGGTTACCGAATCGTCGTCACTAACGCTATTCTCACGCTTTTGCTCCAAAAGGGAGTGCGGGTTGGGGTTGGCTTGGTCCGGGAAGTCTCCGACCGTATGGCCACCGACGTGGGCTTCAGAGTGGTCTTGCGCGTGACCGCCGACGCCATCTTGGCTTTCGTTGACACGCATCTCGACGAGTAGATCGAATCGATATCTCGCAGAATTGAGTGTTGGGTGTTGGTTAGAGAGCGGGAGAGAGTTGGATCTTGGAGATGATAGGGTGCTCCGTGGGAGGATGCTCGAGCTGATAGCTGCCCAACTCGACCAGCTTCGCTGGAGCCTGAGTACTTCCTCGAAGGGGGGAGCAGGTATTAACGTTTCGTTAAACGTGATAAACTGAATGGGGCAAGAAAGGGGAACGAAGGGAAATGGAAGGGAAAAATGCTCAGAGGTCGGTAGATCATGAAGAAGATCTTCGTTGGGGGTTTCTCGTTGGGAGGAGGACAAAGGGGCTGGGACCTGCCGCCCTTTAAGAACAATCCTATCCAGCGAAAAGATGGACGTTAATGACAAGCCCTTGTCTACACCGCCATATTCGGGAAGACCAAGACTTGGACGTGCAATCGACAAAGTGGGTCAGGTTTCAGCAACCATTCGGGGTCAGACTGGGTTGGATGGAAACATCAATGAGTCTAGCAAAATGGAGGGTAGGGGCGGGGAGAGGGGGATGGATGGTGCGGGCAGGAACGACACGAGGTGCACAGGGTGGGAAAGTTTCGAAACAACACAGCACGCCTGCCTGCTTGGAAACCGGTGGGTTTGTTGGGATGAACCAGTGACGTGGAGGTCTCTTGAAAGAGCACGTACGGGGCCATCGACTTATGGCTACAACCCGAGACCTCCGCGAGCGAGAGAAGAAGGAGAGGATTGGGCACTACACAACGCAGACAATACAGCAGGCAAAGGGCCACGCCACCCCTCTAGGATGCGAAAGGGACTTTGTCGTCACAGGGGTTTAGAAGGGGTCTAGGGGGTCCTGCGGGTGAGGTAGCACAGCTTGAGGCGTCCTGGAGATGATCAACGCGGGACAAGTTCGCCCGTTTCTTCTTACCAGTGAAGAGGGTAGAGTCGCGCGGGGGTGTCTTTACCCATCACGGCCTGCACTCGAGGTGCCGCACAAGGGTCCAAGCAACCCGGATCCCCCAAATTCGCTTTGAGGCAAATCGAGCAGTTGCGCCGGCCGGGTTAGCGAAACTAGCTGAACAACTGGCAATTTGTTTTACCCGGTTTCCGAATACACTGTCCTCCTTATCGCTTCAACACGTCGCTGCTTTCCTGGTGCAGAGGCAGATCTGCGAAGCTGCTCTTCTCGAACTCGGCCCGGACTAGCTTAATGCGGCGACGAAAAAACTGTTTTGGACGGCATGCAGGGTCTACATCCTCACGGGGGCAGGAAGCCGGCATGAAGAGGATTGGCCGCTGACGGGCTTGCTTCATGGCTTTTGTAGCTGTACAGCTACGGGGTACAACATTTAGTTTATGGGGTTCCTCTTCGGCAGTCGGGTGTTCCCTCTTATTGTGTTCATGTTTACTTCTTTTCTGGCCGTGCTCACTCCCTCAGCCACGACTCACCAATTCGCTGTTGGCATGCAGGCGATAGAGATTGCATGAATCTTGCACAGAAGAAAGCCGGCGCGGGGAAATCCTCCTGTTACCTCAATTTTGGTGGTCCGGAAGAGGGAAAAAAAGCAGAAAGGTCACATCAATCTCCTGCACAACACAAGAGGCACCCGAGGCAGGATGTGTTGTAAGGTCGGGCGACGAGGATTTGAACAAGCCCTTTCCTTTCCTGCATTGTGCGTACTTGTTGGAGAGATTGGATTCACCAAGTGCGAGTGGGGCTTGTGTTTTGGGTGGCGGGCGTGTGGAGTGAGAGACAGAACTTGAGGTCTGAGGGAGAGTTTCTCCGGCAGGGTGGGTTGAGATTGATGAAGTACGAGGTAAGGTAGGTACTACTCGGTACTATAGCATTGATTTGATGTCGATTGATGATCTCGGAATTGATCTGTTCCAGGGAACAGGCTGCGGGCTCTGAACGGAGGTCAATCCTAACCACCGACATGGAATCTAACCGCAGCCCTCGGCCAAGGGGTACATACGGCGGGACATCAACAGTGGCGGCACGCTGGCTCAAGATTGACGAGAGCGACTTGCCTGTTGATCTTCAATGGCTGCACGAATTGGCGTGACGTCCCTACTTCAAGATGGTGTCGGGATGCAGTCGAAGGCAGAATCCGACAGCGCGACGCCGTAATTGATTGATGGGGACTAATACCGGTGTATGAAGGTGGGATTAAGGTACACACAGCGTTGGTCAATCAAGTGGGTATTTGTGTGCACGTCTGGCCTTTTTTAGCTTTCAGCTGAAAATATCAAATATTGACTGACATCGATGCTACCCTTCTCACCCGTCTCGCGTCCCTTTCAAAATGCGACTTCAAAGCAGTTGCGAAGTACTACGCAGTGCTTGTACAAGCAAGTACTTGTCCTCGATGCTTCATCAAATCCGGCTGCTGCCGGCCTCAGTGTTCCGGGTCCCTTCAAGCTCCTCCGGAATGTGGATCAGGAAACAGCGTTTCTTGATACGCACCACCACCACCACCTCGCCCCTGATCCCTCTTGTCCCCACCTCGCTTAACACGACCCATATCGAGAAACGGGCACTAATTAAGTTTAGAATCCTCTGTTCACGCACTCGCACAAAGTTGAAAATTGAAATGCCAACTACGAAGGTGGTGACTCTCCCATGCTGTCATGTCGTGTATCTCGAGGTGTATCAAATGGTGGGGCAGACCTCTTGTGTGTACATGTGTACATGCCTGTCTACTTGATTAATTGATTGATGTCCTCTTTGTCTACACTACAGGTACCCCTAGGTCTACGCAGCTCAATCCTAAGAGACACCGAACACGGACGATCCCTCAATCTGTCTCGTCTCAACTCTCGAATGACAGCGGCTTGTGCATTTACGAAGAAGTACGGAGTAGAAGCCCGGGGTATGCTTGCTTCGTAGTGCTTGCTTCACGCTTTCGCGGAGTAGGCGACGGTACCGACGGGGCCTGGATCATTGATCATCAGGGCTGATTGCGAATATCCCCGGCACACTTAGCGCGGCAGCATGCCATCAGCGATCTATTGCTTCGTATACCTCTGTACTTCAATACGTACATGTCCCGCCCCCTACTCCATCAATCCTACTCAAGGTACGAAGTAGGTTCTATTATCGTACGAAGTACAAGCAATTGAGATCGTGGATAGGCTAGGCCCAGGCCAAGCCTGGGCAGCGAGCTAGTAATAATAAGAACATGCCGACGCTAACGGCAATCTTGAACCACCACGTACGAAGATGCTACCATGGACCAATAGGGCTAGATTAGATTGTCGATGACACTGAAGACAACATTGAACACTCTTCTTCCAGGGCCGAAACAGAGACAGCCCCGTATGCCGTTTCTCTCACTTGGGGGAAATACAAATTAAGAATAAAAATAAAAATTGCGAGACAGTGGAACCTAAGTAAATGGCAGCTTGGCTACAGTTTTGCCCAC
The DNA here is from genome assembly GCA_002221725.1 of Scedosporium boydii. NCBI lineage: Eukaryota > Fungi > Ascomycota > Sordariomycetes > Microascales > Microascaceae > Scedosporium > Scedosporium boydii. The sequence continues at coordinate 49,245 of NJFT01000104.1, forward strand.
CGAAGATGGAAATTAATCAATTCGTATTGATGGATCTGGCTAGTACTGGCCATAAGAGTGCCAGGTGTCGAAGGTGATATCAAAATCCTGTGTATTATTAGTTCGGGTCTGAGAGCTCCAGCTCGTACGAAGTTCCTTGTTCACGAAGTACCATTGATGCGCCTGGTGTCTCACCCTTCGTCCAAGTCCGTGCTGTCAGTGAGGGTGGAGAAGTTTGGGGGATCAATTTCGTTCCAGAAACCCAACAACTAGTGATCAGGCGTGGGTGGAAATTGACGAAGACCCCCAGTTCGCAGTGGACTCGGCAATCCGTGCGGTGAACCAGGCCAGGACGAGCCTAAACTAGCCAGGCTAGCGACCCTGGCCTAGGGTTGACCCCTTGCGTTTTGCTTTCCACAATCCCACACTCCCCACACGGTCGGTTGAACCATCGGACGGATCTTGACTCACTCTGCACCACCACGGCTTCCGGCCTTGTAAGCTGCTGAGTGCTACGTGGGGACTTCCTTCCGATGCTCACCAGCCGACCTATCGGGAATGAGGAAACCCGTCCAACGCAACGATGCTGAATTCATCCCATCAATGCATTGTCAACGTCCCTCCACCCCGCAGTGCAGCCTCCGTACGCTGTGCAACATGGGCGATACCAAGTGATTAATGAAAAATTTTGTGTAAGTTCGTCTCTGCAGATAGCATCGCTCCTCGCCGCACCCTGTCGCACACCTCTGCGATATCACCACGCCTCCCCAGTACAACTGCTTGCTCGCTTCTGAAGGGCAAGATAATTTTTGTTGCTTGCTTCTGCGTGGGTAACCTGTGCTGGCATTGCCATTTCTCGAGGGAAGAACTCCGAGACTTGGGGAAGAGTCGAGTCACTGTATAGTATGGCGGATACGTCCTCGGTTTGTTCATTGCAAGAAAAGTACAAGTAGATTTAGATTCAAAGACCTTCAACGAAAATTAGGAAATACAGCAACCCTAAAACAAAGGCCAACACCCTATCCATATATACCAAAAGAGAACATAGGAACAAGTCAAACCCCCAAAGCCTGCGATGGGTCCCAAGACCGGCAGGGTAACATCCATATCAGGCCTGTTGATCTAGAGCGAAGGTGCAATCCAAAGACAGCGGTATAATAAAACAAGCAGTAGAACTCTTGAAATCTCTTCCTCCCTTTCTTCTCTCTCTTGGGACATGCCGGAGGGGCCGGGGTAGAGCACGGTTTACTTCTTCCTGAGGCTTTGCTTGCCCCTGGATGACGACGAGTTCTGCCCCTCTGTCTTCTCCTCGTCCTCGGGTTTGACTACGGTTCGGTTCGGTCCGGTGTATCCTTTGCCATTTCTGCAAGCCTCAGTGTGCTGAATCGGAGTGGCCACCCACCTGCTTTAGTAGTTAGCAATAGTGCGGATAGGGGTAAAGAGAAGGGGCACTTCGCTGCTCCTAGCATGAAGACGAAAGGAAGGCGTTTCTATGAACGGTAGCGAAGAGGAGAGTCAAGATGTAAAGTCGGGTGATAAGAGGCATACTTTTCCTCGGTGTGTCCTCGCCAGTCAGGGGCCCCCATGGTTTGACTCTGATAGTATGGCAAATCGTTCATTTCGAGTTCGTATCGTTGCGTAATAGCGTGGAATGAGTGTAAGAGACAGATTCCGGCTCTTGTTAGACGGGTAGTCGGTCGTTGATCGAAGGCAGAGGCTTGACAACGAGAGTCGAGAAGCTCTTCTTGGGCGATGACAAGACGAGATAACTCAACAAGCGAGGGAAGTCGAGGGAGTATTAAGAATGTTGGAGGCTCTATGATAGAATGGTGAAGATGGTTGTTCATAGGAGAGGTAAAGCAGAGAGAGAGTTTGTCTGGACTTTATATGGAAAACCGCCTGGACGAGTACTTACACTCCACTGGCAAATTACATCGTGTGCAAAGCTTTGCAAGTTCAGGCGAGACAAGTTGGTGACTGGAATACACTTCTGCCCAGTCGCCTCGCCAGCACCGGGGGCGGTGCTGTATCGCCTCCCTTTTTTTTCGGTCTTGTGTTGTTTTCTTCGTTTCGTCCGACATACTGCACTAAAGTGTATTACCTTGACATCATTGACGGGCTTACAGTGGCAAGGCGAAGTACCTACCACTATTGACCTCAGAACTTCGGTGCCCTAGTAAAAGGGAAAAGAAAAAAAGGCGAGGGGGCGTGTGTTCTAGCCTTAACGGTGTAATGGGGATACAACACGCGGCCCATGTCCCTAACACCTCGGACCTCAGAGGGCCAAATCGATTTTGTCGCTACCCATTGACAGGCAGGCGGTAAAGCCGCCCGAAGATCGATTGGAAGTACAAGTTGTATCTTTAAGGCGCAGGGGGGAGGGCGCTGCCATTATACATTTTCCACTTCAGACTCTGATGCTGGGCCCGGTTCATTCTGGACGAGAGGGAACAAGGAGCTGAGAAGGTTTGTTTACGGAGAATTGCAAAACAGTGATGCAAGTCTAGTTCCTGCCTCCCTCTCCCTTTTTTACTCTTTCGGAGTACCTTATCCGTCGGTAGTTCACGCCAAGTAGCGGTCTTCCCTCTTCAGCGAGAGCAGGCTGGCCAGTCTATGCGACCAACACACCCACCATTTTAAGGACACTTTTTGGGGGCCAACGTTTTTGCATATTCTTCGTCCTCGACACTGTACATAGATTTGGTCTAATCTCGTAAATTAACAAGAGGATGAACCTGGCAGCTGTCGCGCAATGCTGAACTCCTATGTGTCCCACTGGACTGCAGCTTGCCGTGAGGTGTTCCTAGCCTGGCGAGGTGAGGATGTGCACGGTTCCTGTCGCCAGCGTTGTAATCAATGTGTTTCGTTTCTCAAGGGAGAGAGACATCCTCCTCTATTTCACGCCCTATGAGATGCTACCTTTTGCCGGCTTGCTACCTGGTTTGAGGCCACACCCTCTACACTTGAGACTCCCGCCCGCACTCTCCCTGGCAATTCTCAACGTTCCCGAGTAGGAGGGGTGGGGATTGGACTGCCGCGACCTGCCAGCGACGCTTTAATTTCCACTCATGTGCAGAACCGGCGTGTCCAGAGATCTGGTGAATGGTGAGACAAGGAAAAAAAAAAAAAACGTGGAAGATCAGTAGAATCGTGAGAAACGTTGTCTCGTAAGATGGCGTCTAATTGAATTCGAAACGAAAGGAAGTGTGTCTATACGAAGTACTGCTATCTAAATTTCCGCCGAACACAAAAAGGAAAAAACTACCCCCCAATCAATGCCATTCCGCCGTGACAGGAGAGAGAAACACAAAGAGTGAAAACTTCCGGAGGACTGGAGCCGAATGTGACTCTCCACCCCCAAGATCACATTGCAGCAAAGATCGAAGTGGTAGTAGTACAAAGGTGGGGAGAAAGAAACAAAAGATGAAGCCGGTGCCTTGCGCCCGTGCCGGACAAAGAGACAAAGAAAAGAATGCAACCGGGACTGAGAATAAGATTGAGGAACGAGGGCAATGAAATTGCGCCGTTTTGACCGCTGTTTGTTGCGTGCAGGATCTGTTGATGGTGTAAGGGACCACGAAGGTAAATGAGCCACGCGATCTGTAGATGCAGGAACTCGACTGACATCAATTTGATTTTAAGTCCAAATTAATCCATTAATCCTTCCCGGGTATTTCGGACTCGCAGGAGCAGGCGAATGAATTATTTGCCGCGCTTGGTGTTGCCGGAGTCGCTGCCGTCACCAGCGGACTGGTTCGACCCGCTGTTTTGGTTGACTAGGGACATGGAAGAAGACTGGGAATTCCTACTGTAAGTGTTAGCGACCATCCCTCGAGTAATGACGCTTGGCAACCGTTGTTCTTTTTGCAGTGAGAAGACAGGGGATGCAGGGCTGGTTGGTGGCGCCGGCAGTGGGTAGGAACCGATGTGGTGGCACCTACCTTTGGCCGCCGAGAGGGCTAGAGATGGAGAAAGAGGCGCCGATAAGCTGCATGGCGATCGGTATTCTGTATGGATCTTCTGGAAAGAGTCTATTGAACACTGGAAGGTGACAGTTGGATAAAGAAGAGTGAGAGTGAGAGATAGGGAACTGGTATATGTGGATAGTAGAAGCTGATGATCTTGTCGACTAATAGAAGAAGCTGCTTGTGTGCCTTGACGATGAGGACGAGTCCCTTGGAGATATTTATATTTCTGTTTACTATTCAAGACTACGAAGAGAGCAAGCTATTTTTTTGTAATTATGAGGCTTCTCGCCAGCGTGCAGCCCCGAAGTCAAGAAGCCCAACTTCTCTATCTATCTTCGCACAGCCGGGCGAACAGCGAACCTCTGGGCAAAGGGGCGATGCACAACTGTATGGGCTTAATACGGAAGAGGGAAAGCACTTTGCAAAAACAAATATGAGACCGAAAATCGTTCGCGGGGCCTCAATGGCCTGTGGATGGACTCGGTGTTAGGAGCATTGAGGAATCAATAAGATCACCGAAACATTGAATTTTCCTGGGGGCGAAGCGCAGAAGATTGCCATTAGTGTACTTTGGTCCATTCGAGGCATTTGGCATTTTGGTCTATCTCTGTCTTCCGTTTCTGTTTTTCTTTTTCTCTTTTTCTCGCCTGGCCCTGCCGTGTAATTACACTACTACACCAACAACCGTCCAATGTTCGCCAGGGTCCAGTTTCAGGGACCAGGGCCGCTCGGACCCCACTGTTCCACAGCCAGGCAAGGCTAAAAACCAAGAACCAGTTTGAGGGCTTCCTCAAATTACTGGCTCTGGGGGCGGGTGCGAGGAGGCTGTACAAAATAGCATTGTCTGAGGCCCCCTCCGTTGTCAGTGCCGTTTTCATGTTGGCCCTACTTGTATATCCTCGAGGAGGCGTGAGAAAGGGTATCTTTTTGCGAGAAACGATTTCTCGGGAGTGCGCCCCTCGCTAAGGAGTCTCAAGATAAAAACATTGACGCTGCTGTGCCTCACCCAGAGAGGTGTTAGCTTTGGATTACCTACAAGGTACGTGCTCTGCTCGGTATGGGCCTGGGGTGGAGGTGTGTAAAAATCAATACAAGCTCCATTTTGATGCCTCAGGGACCAATCGTTACGGATATTGTGGAGCTACCAGTAGTGTAAACCACTAAGTATGAAGTAAACTACGAACCTGGAGAAGTGTACACAGCACAGGTACAATGTATTGATGGGAATCCCTTGCTGCATCAATTGATGGATATACACTGTCCTGGTGGGTCTGACATGAGTACCTTGACCAAGGTACAGCGAGCGCCAACCCCACCAGCACGCCAGGATGTCAGTCACCCACCCCCTTCGGAAGTTTTAAGCTCTTCAATCAATTTTGATGTGTGCCTTCCAGTTCCTGCACTTCGTGCTTGATGGTGGTTGCTGGGTCGTTTGCCCAGATTAGATTGATTGGCCGATTAATTGGCCAGCGAGACGAGATGCAGTAATCAAATGTACAGAGCGCTTCCGGCACTCACATCAAATGTTCCTTGATGATATCCATCCAGGCATCAATGATCCAATGTTGCCCTTGCTTCCCTCGTAGCGACTTGCTTTTTCCTCCCATCTTTTCACAATCCCCCCCCCCCTTTTGTCGTCATCATTGTGCACAAGTCTAAGCCCAAGGCATATTGATCAATCTCGGTGATCTAGTGGCAAAGAAATCGATGAAGTCTCGATCTCTCGAGCCATTCAGGTTTCGTTTCTATGGTACTCGGCGCCTAATCCCTTGGGCACACAAATGGGAGAAGTCGAGTCAAGTGCTCAGACCAGGGCATAGCGCAGGGCAGTCAATCCAGCCCAGTCCACCCAGAGATAATGACCACATCGAACCCTCGTGCGCAAGTAAACGCCATTCCTTAGGCAACAACCTCGATCCAAAACGCACCGCCTCTGCTTCACATTTGAAGTCGACATCTGATCTAACCTTGAAACAGCAGCAAACGCCAGCGCATTTTTCTACTTTGCTTTCTAAACTAGTTGATGCCATCTCGTGACAATTAGGCCTCAGGGTGACGTGGGCGATAATAGACGAAGTTGATCATCACCTCTATCAATGTGTGCCTTGCCCCCCCAGCCTCGACTTCAGCTGTGCTGCTATTTTAGCTGGGCGTTTGGTGTGGGGCCCTTCGTGTACTCGGCAGCTTGACGAAGTCGTCATGAGCGTGTACAAAGATACCGAAGGGCACTTGAAGATTTCATTCCAACAGTCCGAAGGAAAATACAGTTGCTGCTACAGCCTCGTTCGCGCCCTCGTGAGAAGGCGACCGCATCGATCATCCACGCCCCCTTGCTAACCCATATCCGTAATTTCGCTCATAGCTGTCACTTCTTGAGCCACACACAGAAAAAAAACGGAGTTACACATTCGCAATATTCCTTTTCCTACTTGGACTCCTTTTTATCCTCATCCGAACACCGACCGGACGGGGAAAGAGCTGTCGCTTCCGATCTGCATGTGCGGACAGACAGAGCTCCCTCGCTCCGGATATGGACAGGCATGGCTTGATATCGCCAATCGCGGATGCGGCACCTACGTCAGAGGTGCCACGCGGGCATCGCATCAGCATGCAGCCCAAACATGCGAATTAAGCATACCAGTGCAAAATGCCTTCCCACCGAGTACAAAGTCGTCGGTCAGACGGACCACCCCGCTTAAGGTGACTTCAATGCTGTGAGCGAAGTTGTCGCCGAGTTGAAGATACTGGTCACCGCCTACGTTCCACCGGTTGACGGAATGTCTTCCCCGACACCACAATCCAAAGCGCAAGATCATCCGGCTCATGCAGAGGTGCGATGTTGTATGCTCCACTGCGTCATTTTTTTCGTTGCACATATGCGGGCGGATGAATGTCCGGTGGTTTCGCTAACGTGGCATTGTGCTCGCTTACCCGCAGCAGCGTCTTGCAGGTTGTGGTTGTACAGAGCTGCCAGCATGATCTCGTCTCCAGAGTCTCGGGCCTTTGCTTCATCGGATTTACGAAGTACAAAGTAGAGCAACTATTCTCTGATGATAGGGAGAGCCTGGGGTCGCATAAAATCCAATTCGGGATGTTTCTGCGCCACAGAGGACTCGACCTCAGACGCAGAGCTCCCGAAGAGAAACACCGTGCTATCATTAATCCATTTTCTGCGACAGCCGGTGCCGTTGACCGCAACCGACGATCTCTTCGGGGAAACATGGGCAAACATGCAGAGTTTCGAAACCCAAATCTCTCTGCTTTCCCGGAACTGCGGCTAGCTCGACACTGAAAAATCGAATCGAGCAGTCGCAGGCGACGCGGAGATGCATTGTGCATTCCCGAGCAGGCGGCTGCGTCCGGCGGCATTTCCGGTGCCTCCTAAATCTCTGAATTGCATCATGGAGCATCACCACGCGATCGAGACCTCCGTTCTTTTTCTGCGGGGGGAGGAAGTTTGAGCCTTGCATCCGACAACCGCGATTGGTCGGGGAAGGGGGAACATGTGCGTTCTTATTTTTATTTTCTTCACCGAAATAAGGTCGGGCTGCCATGTCTTATCACATCACATGGCAGGCACATATCCGAATCATCGTCATAATGCTTATCTACCTCAATTGCTCCCTCAAGGAAGGGAGTGCTGGATCTTGACCGCTTTCTTTTTTGTGTTCCTCGTGATCGCTGGGAGACCAGCACGCGCATTTCGTCAACGTCCATGCTGGCTCCACTGATCCAACGAAGACTGCACGCCTCATTTTCCTGCCCAAAAAAAAAAAAAGAAAAAAAAAGAAAAAGAAAAAAGAAAAAAAAAGTGAAGCACAAGGGTCCTCCTCCGTTGGCGTAAGCTTCCTTGCGATAAAGTAGCGCCATGACGCTAGATCTACCGAGGGTACAAGGACAACACTGCCCTCAACTGTCACCTTTGTCAATAGGTCTCTCCAATCCGCTGGCGATTCTGACGATGAGAGTACCTTCGTGGTATGTACACCCCAGGCATCCGCAACCCACATCAAGCCCCCAGGGGACGCTTTTTAGCGTAAAGCCCATTCCTAATTTCCGGAGAGCCTGCAGGGGTTTTGGACCCCAGTTTTTCAATTTGCACTTTGCAACTTTCAAATGACACCCAAAGCACTGGACACTTTTGAGATCCTCCCGCGCCTCCTCCAAAATTACCCCAGCGCGATTGAAATTTTTCTTTGGAGTCTCAAGAACCCTGGGAGCTCGGCTGGCGAGCCTGCGACTCCCCAGGATACGACCGTCACCATGAGGTTCCCGCAAGTACCAGTGTACCTGTGTAGCTGTTGTCTTTTCACCGCCAGGGATCCCTGTCCGTAGTATGAACCCGATGATTTTCAGCTTCTTGATGCAACATCCTACTTTGCAAGATCTGCATCGCACCTGGAAAGTCGAATACGAGGAAGGTCAGTGTCGTACAAGTGGACTCCTGTATTTCCACCACAATACCGCCCTTCGATTGAGCAACAGACGGAAAGCCTCGATCTGCCAAGCAGCAAAAGTGGGCCGCCCACACATTTACGGACTTCCAAGTCCCTGATGGGCGGTTGTTCGCCATGAATGGTAATAAGCCCTAATTGTGATCTTAGATTAGGAATAACTGATAATTGTGATAGGTAGAAATGCGACTGCTGGTCGAGAAGAGACGGAACTTGTACTTTTCTGAGCTGTCATTTGCGCTGTCAAAGTGACGAGCGTCGCTTTCTCCAGACTGCGAAGTAAACTACGCTCCAACTCCACGCCGCCCTACCCGTCCGTCCTTTCGATCTAGTAGCTGCCCGGCGCTAAATTGAGGTGGCTGTCATTGATGGACGGCAATCGCTTGATGGAGGAGGGCTTGAGGGCAACAGGGTACGTACATGATGTGTCCGAAAACAGCAATGTAACTTGAATTGCTTGATTTTTAAATAACACCAGATTCGCAGTACACAAATACCTCAATACTTGTGAACAGGTACAACAGAAGTACTTCTTCGTCCGACGAGGTATGTTTCAGTGCATATCCTACATCCGGGGGGTAGCAGAACGCCATGTCGAGAATGCTTCGACGAGTGTTTCTAGAAGAAGAGAACTCATTTCCTCGTTCCCGACGTGGTCCCAATCCCAATCCTGGTTGACTTCTGGGTGTCCCCTGTCGTCAGCCAGGGTCCCTGGCATCCAACCGCCGTGGGACCGAGCTTCAACATCAACGGATCAATCTCCCCAATCCGGCGATGGTTGAGGTGGAGATCTCTTGTCCAAATGCATCGGGGGTGTATCGTACGAAAGTGCAGGCGGTTCGGGGACGCAGACCAAGTGTGTATTGTGGCTAGGAAAACGAAAAGTTCGGTCCCTCTCTTCGCCCCAATCAAAACAAACTCGAGGCCGACTTTTGAGCTGGGAGGGGTGTCTTATCTCTCCGTGCTGTTTGCCTCTCCTTCTCAATAGATCCTCCCATCCATGCTGCACTTGTATGGGACGGCTGGGGCAGTATCAAACATGTGAAATTAGAGCCACGACATTAAAATGAGAGCAAGATATCGATCAGGGGCTCCGCTGGCGATTTCAGAGCAAATCAGAGAGCTGTGGTCTTGATGTGCTTCGGACCACACAGAATCATCAATCCGCGAGCCGGATGACCACCAGACACCACTCATTGCTCGAAGCTCCACCCCGCCAATGTGCAGCCGGCTCATGGAGCTTTCAGCGATACCAATTGCAGGGTTTATGCTTGGGCCAATGATTCCATATTCCGCCTGATGTCCAATTGTGCGCTCCTCTACGAAGTACAATCCCACACCCAGTAACTGGAGACTTCTGAGAAGTCGTTTCAGCTGCCGTTAATTCTAAACCACCCGCTGGAAGTAACTTAAAGTAGCATCGCCGGTTCTATTGCGGGGTTACATCAACAGTGCGGTGAGTCCAGACCTCCAACGACTCACATCAACGATCGACCAAGGAGAGTGGTCTCTGATGAGCTTATACATTGCATCATCGGACCTGGGGGGAGACCAAAAATGCTACAATGTGACTTTTTGCATTTACCTTTTCTGCACTACCTTGCGTCTCTACTTACCCACAGTGGACCATCATTATCGTCGGACACGAGGCAACCTCACCGCACCGCATGTCCATTCTTTACGCACATCCTCCCGCATGCATTCCTCACACCCAAAGTGATGTACATGGATGAAGCGCATCCCATATTAATGGCACACTCCAGTGAATAGCTTTCGTCATTATAGTTAACCCTGCAGGTCGGATGAGACTCAGTTCTCCTGCGGCATCCCTGAGCCTCCAATTTTCTTTCTATTAGCTTCTCCTCTACATGAAGCCGGAAGAGGGATGCATTCCCCCTTCAAGGCCAGCCTCTCATCGCCCCACTTGAGCTTTTGGGGGGGTTGGGGGGTTGGAACACCTCGAATCCAAGCAAAATATCTGTCCCCTCAGGCGTCGTCCGCTATCCGCATGACCAACCCATTGGGAAGCACGTCTACTTCGTGCATAATCTTTCCCAGGGGGAATTCGCCGACACCCAATCATCTAAAACACGGCCCCTCCGCGTAACACCACCGGCTCGGGGGGCTTAGTGGCTTGATGAAAAGGCTACCGGATATATTTACGCGGCAAGGCCCTTGCAGATGGAAGTTCGAAGAGTCGAACGAGGTGGCTGGCCACTTGTGGGTGGTGTGGTAAAAAGCAAGACAGTGACCATACCCGTTCGTAGGCGGCGAGGCCGGGCCCAAGTGTGCACCGGGCCTCCAAGCCGAATCCGCCCCGCAAACTCCGGATAGGAAGGTGTAATTTAACAATCCTTTTCGTCCCATTTCCTATCTGTCATGATCATGAGATACGTTCTGCCGAAAGGGGAATGATTGTCAAGGGGAGGATGGGAAGTGATACACTCGGAACATATGTTGGCGCAGCGACAAGGTAACTGCCAGTTGCTTAGAATCTAATCTTCGACTTTCCCGAACGCAGCCACTCTACTAAAGTAGCATGCGGTCTTCCGAAAACTCCTACCCTGTGCCTGGTAGGGCCTGGCCACACGCAACACGGTCGGTAGACTCACCGCTGGGAGTCCAGACTCGAGGACATCCCTCGTGCGCCGAGAGTGGCTACTGGTCTTATCTGGCTTGGCGTGATCAAATCTTGCCGAGTGTGTGTTATTTCAATGCTTTCTCCGTAACTAGTTAGTTCATGGTTGCTTGGTCGTTGTTTTACTTGTTGCCAGGCTGCCAGTTATTTCCTGGGTACCAACTACTCCAATGTGTGTTGTATTTTCCCTGCTTCGTGCTGTCGGTGCTTATTAGTCGAGGGGGGAGGGGTGGCGGCAGTCGTCTCACCAGTTGTCTTGCCAAGTGTAGTGGATCCCAGCTTTTTTGGGACACTACGAGTAGCTTCCGACGCTATCATACTCCTTCGTAGGAAGTAGGCAATGTTACTGAGAAGGCGGGTGGCTATTTCGGGGCCGTGGACATCGAGTTTTAACACAACAAAATATGACAGCGTAACGCCCTATGGGGCAACCCACCAGCTCAGATCGAGGCGGGGAAAGGAACATAGCTAGGAGCATGTACACTGATGTACACCAAATGTACCGGGGTACGCTACACTCGATGTTCCTGAGACGGCTGGATGTGGCAAATTCTCTTGATGGATTGTATCAACTGATCCATCTTGGATATATCCAGCTCATACACAAGTAAAAACTGTGCAACTAAAAACTGTGAAAGCACATACCATGGCAAAATTCTGGACCATCAGCTGCGGAGGTCCAATAGATATCCCTTCGAGGCGGTCACCACAGCCGCCGACCCCTGTCCCCGAGCTCCTTCATTTCCAGTGCCGGCCTCGGATTTCTAGAGAACCGATAAGATGGCACTTCTCTGAAGCTGGTTTCTCGTATTCGGCAAAGGATTCTAGCTCCCGAGGTGAAGTTTGGGCACGGCTGCGCGATTCGAAGGAGGAACCTGGCGGGTTATTGGAGCAGGAGAAATGAGAGGAGCAAAGGAGTGCGAAGGTAGTTTGTCCTACGTCTCAGGTGAGATAATATAATTGGACTTTCATATAATCGAATTATTGCCGCACATTATTGCAGGAGATCATATTGACGAGGCAAGTTCGTGTGATAATGATAGCAGCCACCAGCCGGCATCGGCATCGGTTCATTGCCGATGTCAAAGGGCTTCCTGGGGCCCGCCCCTTGCTCCATTAGGCAGGTAATCAATTGCCAATTGATCCTTGACAACTTGGGCTTGTCTGGGGGAGGCGGTGGTTGATACAGCATCCAAAAATATGTCGTACTACTCTTTCCGGCTTAGTGGGTACAAGGTACCTGGTTTAGTAGTAAACTACGAAGTACTCCCAACATTGAAGTCTTGGCGTATTAAGGTACTTCGTACGGAGTAGGGTCACCCCTGCGAAGTACGTAATGTGCTGCTAGTAAGGACAAAGTACGTCCAAGTACAAAGTACTGAGCAGGGAGGGTGTTGATCAACGGTACTTCGACGGCGTAGCGACGGGAGCTGCCACCCGATTCGACATGGGGTCTTAGTGTACCAATCTTTACCAAGGTATATGGTATATACCGGTGTCTTCGACTGGTGTTCTGGAAAACGTTCCGCGAACAGGGAACAAGAAAGGAAAGATTCAATAATGTCCGAGCGCGGCCTTCTGTCCATTTCGCGATTTGAATACCACACGCAGCCAATTTCCCTGCTTACCCCGATGTTCGATGATGATTGCTCGCTTGGTTGAACACATGATTGTACTGCTGCGCGAGGAACCGTGAGGCACGCCGCATCCTCGCCGACGAACCTATATCAGGGCTCGCGGAGAGATCGCTAGCTTCCGGGCCATGAAGGATTAGGTCCGCCTGGTTCGCCTTTGAGCTAAGAATACAGCCTCTCCACCGCCCTCACTTCACTTCCTTTTTTCTCCCTGTGATTTGTACACATCCTCCTTCACCGGACTGAGTCATTCCCTCGCCACCTGTAACACCATTGATTGAAACGAGTTGCCGCCTCATCAGAGGCGTTTAAAATTCCTTCAGTAAGGCTCACTTGAAGAAGGCCCGTGGTTGGGCTCTTGTTATCTGAGGGGGCGCAGCTGGGCTTTGTAAGTGATTGATGCTACCAAGTGTGATTTTGAGGCATCAGGTGCTGATAATGATGCCGCCTCGGGACTTTGGATCCTCGCCTGTGTGTACCCGGGAGTGCGGCGTGAGAATAATCCGGGTCTCGCCCACATCAGGAAACCGGAAGGAAAAAGTAAAAAAGTATATCGGCGAAAAGGACAAAAATGGATTAGGAGGTAATATGTGTTGGCTGACCGTTTTTTTACAAGTATTAACGCTTTGAAGTACGACGGCAAGGAGTAGATTAATAACAATTGAATTAAGCCAATCTTGAACCCCGGATTTGATGCATTTGGAAAAGAAACTTCCGGGTTGATTCGACGCTCGCCTCCGCGTACTCTTGCCTTTTTCGCGAGCTTAATATTTCCCTAGTATAGCCCAACGAGTTGATAAAGTGCCCGTTCGTGACTCCTGTAATTTTCCTCATATCAAATGACACCCCTCGGGACGGTTGGTTGGGGTCCAAAAACCATCTCCAAACTGTCGGTCCCACCTAATTTTGTGATATCGCCCTGTCAGGCCTGGCCATACCCCGGTCGATACCCCGTACAGCTTAATAAATTAGATTACGCCTTGGGCCCCATTGACCTTGTCTTTCAACAAGCCTCAAAAACTCGTGATGATACTCGTGACCGTCAAACACCGCCCCCTTGTCCATCCAAAACTCCAGATGCCTCAACAAAACAGATATCGCCTACCAAGAAGGATGCCTCGTGGCTGAGGCGCACAAACAATAATTCCGTTGGATGACGAACCAAAAGCAAACCCGGTCTATTTTTCGATATCAAAATTACGAGAAAATTTTCTTCTCTTTTTCACCGAAAATGCCCTGACACGTAGTGATGAGAGCGAGGCCTCCAAACCCAGCTTTTGCCTCGTCATCTGCAAAGTGCAGCAAACGATGCACTCCTGTGTAGACTATTACCAAGTGATTTGCATCTCGCATCAGTCTATCTGTGGGTCTGGTTTGCATTACGCCAGGGGGGGGGGGGGATTATGGAGAAAGAAAGGAAGCACAGGAGCACGAAAAGGAAAGACCCTGCATCCATTCCATCTTACGGAGATCTTCGACACATTCCTTTTTCATTGGTCGTCTGCAAGTGCGAAGTGCAGAAGCATGTAAGGGAAAAGCGGTGTGTGTGCGCACAGCAGGACCAGCAATTGGGAACCAGCGGTGTCTGGTTATTCCGATACGACGACCTGTCACAGTCAAGAGACTCGAGGGGAGAGCATGGCAGAGATGATATTTTATTTTCCTAGGCTAGCTCACGTTTCTCCATTGTAAACCCCTACTACGTAGGTAAATGACATTCATCAAGGCCAAATCATAGAAACGAAGAGACTCAAACCGACTCGAATCGACCAGTCTTCTTGTAGTTGTCCCACATGCGAGTAAGGCGCACCTCAGTATCCATCATTTCCTGGTCCGCGAAAGAGATAGTCGGCCTCTCTTCCTCGGGGATGTCATCCCAAGGATCCCCTTCAAGGGCCTCGGGAGAACCAAGCTCCTCCTTGTAGGGATTAACAGTGGCGATGTTGGGGTCGTTCTCGTAGTTCTCGTCGTCGGCAACCTGCTGGATCCACTTCAAAATGTGTTCCTTCGCACGCGGGAGGATGCATTCGACGTAGTTATATTCACCGCTGCTATAGACGGGGCAACCGAAGTATCCATGGATGGCATGGCCGTTATGACCCTCGTGAGAAGTTGCCAGAGACACCTGCTCCTTGAGAGAAGGCTCAACGACGTAGGCCCGAGTGCGCTACGCTCCGTGTTAGCGGAACATCATCAGGTACAGTCATGGAAGGGAAGTGATTGTCTATTGTGAGGGGTCTGCAGAAAAGGCATACCTTCTTGAGGAAGTTCTTAAATCCGGGACAACTGATCAGATCGGAGTGCACTCCGTCCCCCAAAAGCACCATGGAATTAACACGAGGACCGAAAATAGCCCAAGCGAATTGATGATTGAAGAACTTCTCCACGGCCTCGCCGCCGTCTCCGATTGCGATGATGTCAATCTTTGCGTCGGGTCGGACGAGAACATTGAGAACCTCGTCGAAAATGTACTCGACATGGCTATGATGGTTATCATGGCCTTTGATGCAGTGATAATTAGGTCGAAAAGCTCGGCTCACTTGAACCATGCTGGGAGCAGGTGTGGCATTCCATCGTGGCAGTTCTAGGGCCCTCTTCCCCTCGGGCCACCAGAAGGTCTCGCCCATGTTGGCCAAGATAATACCAGGGGAATCGTCGTCGTCGGGCGAGCAGTGCTGCTTCTTGATCTCGCGGACAATAGAGACCAGAGAACCTTTGTCGACGCCGCCACGGCCGTTGACAATGCGCATGGCAAGAGCTCCCAGCATCTGAGACGTCTCGCCAAAGATGATGACGACGCGTTTCTTGGACTTGATGTCGGAACTCACGAAGATGGGAACATGGGGTTCGTCCTCATGGGTATCCCAAGGGAGGCGAATTTTCTCAAGGCCTTCCTTTTCTAGACGCTCATGAATGACGCTCTCCACCGCCGCTGAGATTCAACACATTAGTACGCCCTGTAGGTGTGCGGCGTTTTTCGGTTGCAAGGTGCTCACTATTGAAGGCAAAGCGCTGGCGGTCGTTGACGCGCTCGAGGAGGTCGACATGGTACTTGAAATAAGTATCAGGGCTCTCTATGCTCCGGATTTCGTCCTCGTCATTGACGAAGTAGCTTTGCAACCAGAGCGTTAGCAAGACGCCGGGCAAAAACCACTCATGTGCACCTACCCTAGGGCCTTGAGATCGCAGGGAAACTCTGCGTCTTTGGGAAGAGCCGTCCACGGTCGGTAGAACATGATGACTGCGTCGATGGTTCACGATGGCGTCTGTTAACGTTTCGGTGCTTGAAGAAAGAGGAAGTCTTTTAGGGACCTGCTCACTTGATGACAGAGGTAAGTGCCTAAGGTTGGGTTCGAGGTGGAGATGTTGAAGTTATGAGGAACAGAAAACCGCGCTGCAAACCCTTTCCCTGTATTCTGTTTGCTGGTATGTGCTGAAGGCAAACTCGTACTTTCCTCTTGGTTGGCGTCCTTTGTCGTAGATCACCAAAGAGAACCAATGGCCATGATATTCAAGACCAAGTTGATATTCAAGGCCACATAAGGGCTTCCCGGTCGATCAGTGTTTGGATCTTCAAGCGGGAGACATTCAAGGGGAAACTGAAATATTATTCCAGAGAGCAGCATAATTTTACGACTTGGTATGAGCTCGTGCGACCTGAGTGGTATGTGAAGGCGGATACTTACATGTCCCAGAACGCCAAACAGCCAAGATCAAAACAACACCTCCCCTCGCCCCTTCCTCAACCTACCTCCTCACCAAGCCAGCGACTCACTCCTTCCTTACTCAAATCCTCCAAAATTTCCCTGCGATAGTTATATAATAAAGACTATGGCACCGATATGTCACCGAAGCAAGCTGACGTAGTTGGCGAGCTATAGCATTCCGTTGCCTCCCTCGGGAGGGCTTGGGTTCGAATCCTACCGCTCTCAAGTTTTCACGACAACGTGTGCTCGGTTCCAGGGGTCGACTAAAGAAATGTCCCGAGGAATGGAGACCCCCATCTGGCTGGCCAGCAGTGGTCCTGGGAGGCGCAACGCTCTAGTAGGAGGGCGTAGGGCCCTGAGGTGATTCTTTTTTTGTTTTAATTATTTATTTATCTTATTGATCTTTTAGATTATTTGATATTTGGTGGTAGGTAGTTGTTTGTTTAATTGCATCCTTGTATATTAAACACCAGACCTCGAGATTCCTGAAATGACTGTTTCGTATGTTCGTTTCGTGGTTGTGAGAGTAAAGTCTCAATTTCCCTTTCTAGGAACAAACCTCCTACTAATAGATTGAGCAATGCTCAACCGGCTGCCAATGGCCCCGTCCTGTAATCCGGCCGCCAACGCCTCTGCCATTGCAGATTGCGTAACAGACGAATCTGCCAGATCGCGCTTGTCAGTATCCAATTGGCCAAGGAGCCCTCGATGCAACGCTTACCGTCAAGGTCACTAAAGCTGCTTCCCATGCTGGGTGTGCCTTCGCTTCCCTCCCTCGAGGCCGTCTTACCGGCACCCGAGCCACTGCGACCTGAGAGCTGGGCGGCGCGGGGCGAGAGAGGGCCTGACGACGCACGATTCCCAGCCTTTACCATCCGTGGAACAACGGCCGCAGACCCTGTCGATGAATCCGAAGTCTGCGACCGGTGAAGCCTGTCTTTCTCGAAGGGTCTCTTCTGATCCCCTCTGAGAGTCGAGGCTAGATCCGACGCCTCTTGGTTGAACGCATGGAACGCCGGCTCGGCATCATCTTCGTCATCGCCAAACGATGTCTGATCGTCTTGTGATTGAAATCGGGGCGGTCGCCGAATGATTCGTGACTGTGCGGGGCTGGAGTCGTCTGAGTCGTCGGAACTCGTGTCGGCTGGGCCGGGAGAAGGAGGGTTGGCATTCGCCATGGGCAAAGATGAAATTCTCCGCCTTGGTACTAAGCCCTCTCCTCTTGTGGAATCTTTGCCCGGCCTAGGTGTGGATCCGCCACCGAGATTATGTTGGAAGGGCGAGTTACCCGACGGATTTCTCGATATATTCGGCCGGTACGATGTGTCGACTGGAGCGCCTAGAGCGCCGCTTGTTTCGTTTCTCGGGAACGGGGAATCTCGTCTCAAAGACAAAGCGGAAATAGTTCTCTGGTGGCCCGTAAAAGGCTCAGACCCGGGGACAGGGGACGGCGCGGCGGAACCCTTCGCAGCGGCGGCTGCTTTGCGCAGTTCATCTCTTACTTGCGAAGCATGTTGTTCCGTGAGGTATGCCACCTGCCTGATGAGAAAGTCTACTGTGACTTCGAACCGTGCAGCTCTGTGCGCATACGTTAGTGAGCGGTACGGGGACAACTAACTACATCCTCATGATTTGAACGTACAGTTCGGTCCCTGTCTAGGCATCAGCAGCTAGCAAACGGAAGAAAATGAGGTTATGGGCCCTTACAGTTTATCTGAGTCTTGGCTACCTTCGAGAGAATTCTCCATAGCGCTTCATCCTTGCTAGAATCCCAGTTCACCTATTCCTGTGAGCTTTCAAGGCAAGAGTCGGTCGGCATCGGGGATGGTGGGGCTCCGGAAGCGGACTTACTGGAGGGGGATCCACAAAGTCCCCACGAGGAATGGGAACCCGGACGAAGACCCTGTAAAGCGGCTCTGGCATAATCTCGTAGATTACAGAATAACACTGCTCTATCCGACTTATTTCAGTCGTCGATCAGAGATGGAAAGCGAGTAAATGATGGAAGGTTCAACTTCGAATTCCAGCCTTGAGTCGGATGTCGTCAGTTGATGGAGCCTACTTGGTGGAACTAATTACATAAGCATTTGCGGCTCAAAATTGCATAATGGCAGGATGTGGGGTGAGGCGAATTCAAGTGGGTCCCTGTTCTGGACTTGGACTTGGCCTTCTTGCCTTGCAGGTCCGAGCGTTTCTTTTCGCTTTCTCGTTGCTGTGGAAGCTGGAACAAAATTATTTCAGAAGCCAAACCTGGTGTCCACATTCATCCCTGGACTTTCGTTTTTGTGACCGATATCATCCGAAGCCATCCCCACGAGTTACGAGTGCCTCTTTGTCGAAGATTCGAAGGGCTTAATCCTGCCATCGGTTTCACTCGAGTGGCATTTCCTTCTTTTCTTTTTCCCTTTCTACAGAATATAGCATCGATGGCGCCATTAATTCTGCACAACGTTCCCGACGAGGAGCTATACATCGGCGACGATGGCATCCAACGACCATATGCGATGGTTTTCCCACAGTATGTCGGCACCCGCCATCAAAATTCATCTTCCATCACCCAATCCCAGGATACTGACATACATTCTAGGCAGGAGGGCCACGCCGGCAGCACGCGATCACGACGCGCCGTAGCCGAGACAGGATCTTTTGGCAAGTCGACTCGACGCGCGAGATCAAGGACGGGGACGCCAGCTAAGAGGGACAACCCTACTCTGACGGCGGCCGACAAAGTTTTCAGCGAGTGGATATCTACGCAAGCGGCGCCGCCGGCAAATGCGAGCGCGACGGCGGCGAGCCGCAAAGCATCGTCGATGATGAACGAAGAGGCTCCTTCAGCCCAGCATCGCCTCGTCAAGAAGGAGCCGACGGAAGTGATCCTTCGAGGATACAAGAACTCGGATCAACAGTACGCCGCGATAAATCACTACGAGCAGCTCGCCGGGAGGATCTGCGAGGATTATCCTAGGCAGCCACCCCTGGACCATACGAGATACAAATCTGAGTTGAGAGATCCCGCGTTCATTAGGCAAAAGCCTTTGACACCCGAGGAAAGGGCAAAGGTCAACAAGGCTGATGGCGGAGAGCACTGGGTGAAGGTTACTTTCGAGTCGGCTGATGCGGCTGAGACTGCCATCTACGCATCGCCTCAGAGCATCCTCGGTCATATCGTCCACGTTGAGCCTTACCATGGCCATCCTCCCAACAGGGACGAGGCCATCCCCGATATCGAGAGCCTCAACGACCATCCGAGATCCAGGTCCGTTCCTAACTTAGCCAGGCAGGACTCCGGTCGTGGACGCCACGACAAGAGGGCAGCCTCAGTCTTCGCCACCGATCACTTCGACCCCTTCGCCATCCCCGCCAACGGCACCTCATCCCCCGACTCCCGGATATCCTCGCACACCCTTGATTCCAACACTCTCTCCTCTGCCACCGTCACCGATGCCCACCTCTCCCATCTCGGCCACACTACAGCGACGCAAGAGGGCCCCGCGGATAGCGTGTTTTGTAGGAAGATCCCCACCGCTCGCCGGGCCACACTGCTCCCCGCCGAACAGGCTCTACTCCCTCAACAATCATTCACGCAGCGCATCATCAACGCCATCCCGTTCCTGAAGTGGTTCAGCGGGTCCATGATAGGAAACGAAGTCCCGCGCACCGAGCTGGGCGACTTTGATTGGAACCGGGCGAGTTTATATTGGAAGTTTATATGGTGGCTGGATGCGACGTTTAACTTGTTTGGCGGAGAAATCTTGACCGCTGACAAGGAGGATTAGAAAAAAGTTATGCAAGGCCGGGGTCTCCGCCCACAGAATGTATACTCATGGTCACTGTTTCGACGCGATAGAGATTACATAGATACGCTTGCCAAGTGGCAGAGTCACTCTCTTTTTCCTCTTTTTTTTTCCCGCCGTCTTGGGTTGTTTTCTTCTTCATATCATGGTTTTTTGGCGCTGGTCTTTGCGCAAGGGAAGGGGAGGGGTTTCGGTGGTTCGTTTTCTGACAGATAATGTAATGATCTGAAGATTGTACTTGTATGCATAAGGTACATTGCCTTCGAGTATGTTGTGGGAATTTATAGGTTTACTCCATGGTGCAATGCAAAAGAGAGACCATCTTGTGGTATGCAAGAAATAAAACATCAATATACCTAGCCTCCCAGCCGGAACGCCACCTGTGATAATTATCAAGACTGCGGGAAAGTACCGATCGCCGCGTGCATGTTAGACAAATTACAGCCCCTCCCTCTCAAAAAATACTGAACTCTTGTATCTACTAACTAGCCATTTACTTCGTCTCGTCTCTCACATCTGTCCAACTCCGTCCTCGGTCTTCTTCCTCCCCGGGTGAGCTCCGGTCACTCTGACTTTCTTCGCGCGAAGAAGCTCCCGGCTCATCCCTCCACGGATGCTCCTCGCTCTCATCAACGTTCGGCAACTCCGTCTCGATCGTAGGTATCCTGAGCTCAGACCGCTGCATTTCCTCCTCGTGCTGTTCTTCGTGTTCAACGTCTTGTTCTTTTATCTTCGTGCTTGAAGGCTCTCCAGCGCCTAGGCTGTCAAAAGTGACGTCTGTTGGGCTTCTTCGGATAGGCTGCGGAGAGAAAGGTCTCACGCCTCGAGATCGGTTAAACTCCGAAAACAAGCTATCAGAATCCGCCGGTCGCGCGGGCCCACCTTCAGAGTTCGCAACGCCGGCTAGGCTCTGGTAACGCTCCCCATCGGCAAGAAGAACATCGGAACGGTTGCTGTTAGCACGCCCCGAGTCCGACGCGGAGTCGGCGAGGATGCTCTTAGGCGGTAGGATACTGAAAAGCTTCGAGCCTTCCCCAGCGGAAGGACCCTGAGATGGGAGCTCGTCGGGGGCGAAAAGATCGGTACCCTTCTCGAGGAGGTCATCGAGGCCGCCTCCACTCCAACCCTTGCGTGCTAGAGACTCGAAGATGTCCACCTCTGCACGGACAAGACTGCAGGATGCGTCCAGGATCTTATTGCTAGTCTCTTGGCTATCGCGCAGCAAAGTCCGAGAGTGGTCGGCATGCAGGGTCGTCAGACCATCGAGCTTGGTGGTGAGCTGGACAAGGTGTGCTCTGAACTTGGCTACGTCGCGGCGCCTCTGCTTATGGAGCTTCAGACCCTCCTTTTCCAGCTTCCTTATCTCCTTGCTCTGCATCTTGACCGCCCTCTCGTAGCTTTCCGCTTCATCATCGACGTCGTTCTGCCACTTGTCGAGCTCGTGGAGCAAGGGAACCTCGAAATTACGGTATACCGTCTCGCTTAGGATCTGGTGGTGATTCGCAATCAGGTGATGTACACCCGACGCGCCCAAGAGCAAATCCGCCGTACACGAGCCTTTCGTCGTAAAGCTAGTGCTCAGCGAAGCCGCGGCCGCCGGGCCGATAGCATCAGCGCGAGCCTCTTTTAACCGGGCGCATGATTCGAGAGCGGCTCCGAACGCGGATGAGGCAGAGGAGAGGGTCGCTAGGGCAACTCGGTACGATTTAGCCGTCGCGATGAGATCGGAGTATGCTTGTTGGGACAGTTCGAGATCGGCTTTCGTGAGGACCGCGTGGGGAGGTCGAGGTGGTGGAGGAAGGGGGAGGTTGTACTGGGAGAGGGGGTTTGTTGTCGATGCGAGGGAATATGTGGGCGATCCGGGTACTGGCGGGAGCTGTGAGGGAGTCGGGGAAGGCGGCCGATCTTGAGCGGGAGTGGCCATTCTCCTGACGACCAAAAAAATGAGGCGGATTGTTTACAGTTGGCGAGGGCAGGGTTTCGGGGTTTCGCGATGGGATGGGCGGAAGGTCTGGGCGTTGACGGAGACAGAGGCAAGTGGCAGAACGCGAGAGATCCGAGGTTGGACCTACGCCGGTGGTGTAAATGCGTCAGTGCTGGGGTGGGGAGAGAAAAGGGAAAATAAGGTTAATCTGGGCGGAGGGAGGATAATCGAGAAACTGCACTTGGCTTTCAAATTGGGGGAGCTTGCAGATTATACGTCCGAATTGCGTGCAGGCAGGTACCGATCGAGTTGTACCGTGGTACCGTGTCGCCTGGCTGCTTCCTGTGCGCGTACGGCGGCTCTCGGGGCGATCTTTGGCTTGAGGGAGCCGGGGTCCATGTACAAAGTACGGAGGTACTCAAGTACTTTTAGTGTGCTAGAGAGCCAGAGGCGGTGAGCGTTTAGGCGGCAGAATAGCAGACTTCAGCTTTATCGTGGGGTTCCTTCCGTTTTCTTTCATCTGGAATATCTCTTCGTCTATTTTCTCCAAGCATCTGGTGTCTCTACGAAACTATTGTTTGGCATACTCACTGAGGCAACAACACTTCGATGTGAGAGGACGAAACAAGGGACACGCCTAGAATGGCCCTGCTCCGACGTGTATGCACACCATCAATTCTGCATTTGGGCTTAATCACAAGACCAAGAGAGCGTTGGATCTGTAGCACGGGAATATTCCACGTGAATATAGTTCCTGAAGCTGCTGCTTTCGCCAGATCTCGCCATCTTTCTAAGCCTCCATCTCGAGCCTCTATACCCACCCGTGAGAAATAACGCTGATCCGCAGTTGTCGCACAGAACCTAAGGATGATTACCTATTGCTTTTCCTTGCCTCATTGAAACTGCTCCTAGATTTAAGAAGCTTGAATGAGGGCACCCCGCTAGTTCAGCAGTCGTAGCTCAGGTCAACTTTCTAGCCTTACGCTGCTTCGTCTCCCAACCCCCTCGTCCCAAGGCATCGAAAATGCCTCTCACTTCTTGCTAAGAAACGAGCGGCCCAAGAACCCACCTTCGTACCGTCGTAGCTGATTGATTGAGCCTGGGCCTGTCAGCTCGCCATCCATATTAGCACTTCCCCCACGTGGAAAAAGCACGATCCTGCATGTGAGACTTGTAAGGTGTACGTCAAGGTTCTGCGCTAGCTACGATAAAGGTATATTTAGCGCAGGGCGACAGTGACGAGGCTCTCGCCGAAGGATCAATGGTTTCCGCACTAGGATGATAGTCCATAAATCCAGGGCTTAGTGACCGTAATTCGACCTTAATGCCCTTACTCAACGAAGTGTTGGGGGCCGACCTGGCAGTTGCTTCCGATCCTAGGGGCATGCCGAGTGTAGAGATTGGTGTTAGCGGCCCAAGTTGTTCCTCTCCATCCCACGAGCCTGTGACATTTTCCGAGCAGCTCATACAAGTCCGACTCGTATCTTTCCTCAAATCACTCTTATACTCCGGGTCGTGCTGCCCTCACGACCTTCCCGCTAGCCTCAGAAGCAACCCTGTTCATGCGTTTCCAGAGACATCTGAACAATTCTTGGTTCTTTTCATAAGACACTGTTCCACGTCCTTTCACTACAGGAATCGGCTTCTATTAGCGATTGGCGGATCGGCTAGTCATTCGGCGACGGCGCATTTGATATACATCTTTCTGCTATGCTGAGATGGGCGACTTTGATCCCTTCGGCGCAGATCCGTTTCTGTGCTTTGAGCCTCCGTTCCGCCGAGGTGACGGTAAATATGAGGACGAAGACGCACACGAAGATCAAGATATCCCAAAATGTTATCCCCCACTAGGTTGTAAGTTACCCTCATTTCTCTCTCGTTCTTGGAAGCTCCCTAATGTAAGCTTTGCCATCCACAGGCGGCATTCATGGCCCTTACAGCGTCACTTTCGAAGAGTTCAGAGACCACGAGAAATACTGTCTAAATGGGCGGTTAGCAAGAATCAAGCACGCCATCGACGGCTCGCAAAGGCTCCACGATGCGTTAGATCTGGCCGACAGAACGGCACGCAGGAGAGGCAACCGATCGTCCACAACTGCCCCACAAAAGCCCCCCAAGAAAGTCCGTTTCGCTCTCGACACGACGGAGGCTAGACACGTCAATTACACGGCCACAGACCCGTTCTTCAAAAGCCGGCGTCGCGCCAATGACCGCAGGTCGCGTACTGCAATGCGGAGTTTTGCGTCTGTCCTGTTTCGAAGTTGTATCCGGGTCCTAGGGAACACCGGGATCACAGGGATGCCAGCGGTAATTTTACCTGTGGGGAGGATGGGTGCTGCTGCCAGAGCTCGGCGCGGTTTCTCATTCGGGAAGCCCACGAGTATTGGGCGGAGCGTCTCTTTCGCTGCACTAAGCTGTACTGCTCCTGCAATCCGGGGGCGATATACATAAACCGGCACGACCACGACCGGTATGCTGCCGAGTGCTTTAGACAGGGCATCCAACATGAAGGTCGGCAGAAATACGACGTCGCCAATGAAGAGGATGATGAAGATGACGATGATCATGATGAAGATGATGAAGAAGATGAAGATGAGGGTGAAGAAGATGAGGATGAAGAAGAAGATGATGATGATGATGATGACGACGACGACGTGATCACGATAGTCCGGGAATAAACGGACGAGGACCAGTTCTTAAAATTATCATCATAGAGATATATTAGGGAACACAGGTACGAATTAGTGTGATAGAAAATCTCGCCCCGAACGATAATGCGACGCAGAAGAGCCTACTTGGGAAAGGAAAGAAGAAAGAGACGAGGCAAATAATATAGAAAGTAATTGATTAGAAAATAAAATAAAAATAAAAATAAAAATAAACATAGATAGAATAAAGTGAAGAAGAAAGAAAGATGGTTTCAAATTTGAAGTCCCAGAGTGGCGAGTTTGTGTGAATAGATCAATTGATAATTAAACAAGACTTCTGCTTTTTTTTTTTCCCCTCGTCTGAATCATTCCAAATCCAAATCGGAAAATGAGACACGCCGCCGGGGAAACTCTGAACGAACCAGCTCTTGTCCGGCGTCTAAGCCTCTTCGCATCGGGCTGCTCCTCAGCACCTTCACCCCGTAATGCGACCCTGGAAATCCGCCCGCCCAATCGGCGCACCCGGCGTCTTCGGGGCACTTTCTGCAGCTGGTCTAATCTAATGCCAAATTTATGCTTGACTTGCACGTGAAATATTTTGACTTGACATTCCACACTCACTCGCACCTTCCCGCCACCCCCCAGGATGAGGTCATCGCCATTGGCGTCATCAGTTGATTTCAATTTCTTGATGCTGAACCTCGGAATTTGCGAATTCGGAATATCCTTAGGAATTTGAAATATACTTGGGACGACTCGTCCCCCCTTGCGCCAAATTTGAAATGTTTATCAGAATTCTTCGCACGAGGGTCCCAATTGCCGTCATACAAAAAGTGAGCCTTTTCCCTTCCCTTCATCATCAAATGACTCGTTTCTCAAGACATCATAAAAACAGCAATATAAGCACTCTAAGCTCTTACTTCCAACACTCATCACCACATCAACCCTCCTCTACCTCACATTTACACCTACAAGGCCGGTCACAATGACAACCCAAAAGACTTCCTCAACCTCCAAATCCTCCTCAAAACTCATCCCCGCAACCCCCTCCTCCGTCCTCGTCATCCGCCGCCTAACCTCCAACATCACAACCCTTTCCCTCCCCTTCACCCGCGCCGGCCTCATCTCTTTCGGCGGCCGCGCAACCCTCGTCCGTCTCTCCTCCGGCTCCATAGCCGTCTTCTCCCCCGTGGCCCTCACCTCCGAGGTCCGCGCCGCCATCGCCGACCTAGCTTCCTCCGAGACCGAGACCCCTTCAGTAGATTACATCATTGCGCCGGATATAGAACACCACATCTTCATGTCCGACTGGAAACGCGCCTATCCTAATGCCAAACTCATCGGGCCCGAAGGTCTCCCCGAGAAGAGGTCCAAATCGGACCCGGAATTCGCCAACTTCGATGTCGTCTTTTCTCGCAAGCAGAAGAACGACGGCGCGAAAGTAAACGTCGATGAAGCCTTCGATCACGACTTCGACGTCGAGTATGTTGACGCCCACTTGAATCGCGAAATCGTCTTCTACTATAGGCCCGAGCGCGTGCTCATCCAGGCGGACCTCATGTTCAACTTGCCTGCGACGGAGCAGTACTCGCGTGTCGACCCCAGGGACAGGAGGAACAACGTTTTTGACAAGATCTTCACGGCGATTGGAACCACCGACGGGGACCTCACGTGGCCGAGGAGGTTCTTGTGGTACATGGTCTCCAGGAGGGACCGGGACGGCTTCAACGCCAGTATTCGGCGCATCGCATCCTGGGACTTTGAGACCGTCATTCCTTGTCATGGAGAGACGATGGTAGGCGATGGCAAGGAAAGATTCACGCGCTTGTTTGAATGGCACTTGGCGGGTGATAAAAAGAGCAACTGAGTTAATTATGTGATTTTATGTATTATATTGAGCCTGATAGACTGTTGTTAATGCAAAGTTTAACTACCTGTCCCTTCACCATCTTCCCTCCACGCGAACGCAAACCCGTCACGCCAATCGTCCGGAACCCAACCACATATACCTATGCGTGACCGTGTAAGGCTCATTGACAGAGGCCGCCATAAGTGGGCTCTGGAGCCCCATGTTTCTGTCCTGGATAATATCATGAAAAAAAAAAAAAAAAAAAAAAAAAGACAGACGAGCTTAAATAAATGCTCCTGCTTCATCGCTCCCTGCTATTCTCCGTCGCCGGCTGCTTAAGAATATGTCCACCATCTCCTTACTCCCCATCACCGGAGTCACCAATCCTGGCTCGCCGTCCTTGGACATGGGCCGAAGGCTACTAGTATTCGACTTCGGCGTGTTTGGTGTATCCTCCAGGACTGGCGGAAAAGTTGTAGTTGTAGTAAGGAGGTTTCTCCCAACGCCCAAGCTTGTATTCTATTTCGGCTCTAGTCGGGCCCTCCGAGCCAGCCTGATTCCGGGGCGCCGCGAGAGGCCAGCACACGGGCTCTCACCACCCTTGGACGAGTTTAGTCGCGGTGATGATGTTGGCAGTTTGTCAACCTTGAAGTCACCTGGGGTCCGCAAGTTGGGAAGTGATGGTCTTGGGCGAAGCCTGCTTTTCGGAGGAATTGGTGGTGCGTCATCAGGGGCGCCGTCTAATACCAATCTTGAATTTGAGCCGGGCGGCATATTCTCATTTTGCCCGCTGTATTCCGCATTGGTATCCCAACCATCTTGGTCAGCACAAATATGTTCGAGATTGCTAGGTTTAATTGGAAGCTCTGCTTCCATCGGATCGCCGGATGGGTGTCTATGTGCTGTTATCGGGCTTCCTCTGCCTAGGTCCGTATCAGGACTATCAGTCTCAGCTCCCTCTCGAACGTGGTGGGCTCCCTTTGGTGTCCCAAGCTCGTCAACATTGTCTGTATTCGGACCTAGGGTGAATGAGGTGGACTGTTTCGTCTCCTTAAGACTAGATATCTTAGATGAGAGCCAACTCTTCCATTCGACTGAACTTGCGTTAGAGAGCACTCGATCAAGCCCCTGGTTGGGTTGAGGAGTACGTTGGTTCACGAAAATTGTTGCGTTCCCGTAAGGTGAGGAGGACTGGCCCAGGGATAGGGTAATATTCTGGGACGTCGTAATATTTGGCAACTCTTGACGCGCAGCAAGGCTCGATCTAGATGAATAAACACTCGATGTATAGTCGTGAGCGTCATCGGAGTTCTGTGGACTGGGACACCTCATTGGTAAGCTGAGGTCGGACATGGACGGCATGTAGTTCAACTCCGCCGCCCACGAAGTCTCCGCAGCATTCATAGCCTCTTGTAAACTTCGGCGATAGGGACTAGCCGTTCGGAAGAGATGGCTATCCGGGCTGCCGAAAAATGCCGAGTGACGAACGGATAGCGGTTGTGGAGAAGCATGCGATCTTCTCACCACGCTTCCAGTCGATGAAACCTGACTTCCTCTGATTGTAGATTGTCGGCTCTGTGGATTCTCCTCTGCCCCGTGGTGATCGACGAAAATATCGTCGTCTGGATTCACACATCGTATTGTCGAGGGAGACTCGTGAAGGTCTTCAGTTGTGGTGCTTCCCGAAAGCTGGGGGCCTTGAATGAGATGCGCCTCTCCCATCGATGATCTGGTCGTACGCTTATCTCTCTCCCGTTTCATCAGCGCGGAATATACCCTTTCGCTATCTACAATGCGTCCTGGACCGTCAGCTACAGCATTGACATTTTTGGAGACGTTATGATCCCAATTCTCGCCGGTATCCGTGAAGGGCTTTTGGACATTGGGGGATCGCGCATATGCCCCATTCTCTTTGATAACTGAAAGACGGTGGCCGGTTTCCCATTCTTGCGCTGGCTCAACTGTCTCCGTGGTGTCGGGTCCAGATGCAGTAGACCAGCTAGTCGCCCGATGGTCATCTCTAGGCTGTTGATTGCTTCGAAGGCTCTCCACACTACACTGGCGGGATCTGAGTTGCGCTTGAGGGGGAATGCTATGCACTGATGGTATTCGGCATGGCACACTCTCCACCGGATAGACAATCGAATCTGGGTGCGTGTTGGGCTCGGAAAAAGAGGCGACAGTGCTATCCTCCGAAAGTCGGTGCGGCTCAGCTGTTATGACACCGTCAGAAGGCGACTTTTGACTCCCACTGTCTTTCTTCGGAAAGTGGAAGAGCTTTTTCAACTTATTCTTCCAGCCGGCCGAAACATTTCTCGCTTTCGATTTGAAAGCACCCTTGGATATCGATAGATTGGTGCTCGTGAAAGACGGAGGAAGAGTCGAACTATTGTAACTGCTGCTGCGAAGGGACGCACGCGATTCATATGACATATCGCTGCGCTTGTTTCTCGATCGGAAGAGTCGCGAACCGTAGGACTTGAGTCGTTGTTGCTGCTGAGCTGTCTCTTGAAACAGCTCTTGTGCCATTTCTACTGCAAGGTCGTTCTGCTGTTGAGTAAACTTGCGAATCTGGGCACCGTGTCGCGATTTCAGGAAGCTCATGGACTTTGGAGTGCGTAATTTGTGGGCAAAGTTAAGTGGACGGTGGTTCTCGTTTTCTATGGATACTTGCCTGCGCAAAGTATAGGAGCTGAAGCCTTTATATGGAGGACGAGCGCTCCCGGGGGAGTGGTTCTGTGAAAAAGAGCTTGTTGATGAGGCCCCCATAGATTTTGATTTGCGAAGCTTTCGGAAAGGGACGGATGCTGGGCCCATGTTCTCTTCAGGAAGGTAGCCATAGTGCCCAGTAGGTCCTGCTTCCGAGGAGTGGGTGTATGTACGCTCCCGTGTATGCGTTAGGGGCCTGTCACACAATGACCCGGTTGCACTCAGGGATCGGTTCCCTAAGGCATTGCCAGTGCTCGATGGTAAACCCACGGTTTGACGTCGGGCCCTTCCTGGTTGGGAGGCAGCGGATTTGGGACGAATTGGTTCATTCTTCACAAATCTTACACTTTGTCGGTGCCGAAGGTTATGGCTAGGGCCTACTTTGTCCTCCCAAAGGTGGCTTTCCGTCTTGTCAGCTGCAGATCCAGTGCTCTCTCTCTCCTTTGCTCGTGCAAACGAAACTGCGGCAGCTATGTGGGCGTCTCGAATAGCATCAGCGGGACTGATGTGCTCCAGGGTTGTGACCGCGCTCCGTATCGATGCTGCTGACTTGCTCCTGGACAGGCCCGGTCCGGACCTAGAGCTGTTTCGACGAAGCATGAGAAAGTCTAGTTAAACCTTGCGTCGGAAATAACACTAATACCATATGTGATCGAGGTGGGGTAGGGTTCAGGTGTTTTCGCGATTTGGATTTATAGAACGCAAGCTTTCGGGGATCGGCTCGACTCTAGAAAGGTAAAGACATGGCTGATGTTGATGAGTTCAAGTCGGATATGAGCTAGACGGATAGTGAAAGAAGATCTTTAAATCACTTTGGATGCTTTCATCGGATTACATCGCTGATGCCATATGCTCAATTGGTCTAGGGAACTCATCGTTGAGGACAGGCAGGCCCTGCCCCGCCGATGTAGAGGTTTCGGACCAGTCATACTTGCCTTCGAGATAATCGAAGCGGGAGATATGGAGAGGTCCCTTTACAACAAGGAAGCCGCTGGGGGTGAAGGTTGTGCATGCGGGCGACATGTACATCATTCAACAAAGGCGATGGGATACATCAATCCATGTACCTATAGCTCTTTCTGGACTGTACTGGACGTATTACTGGCCCACAACTTGATTGTTATGCCATTCGCTCGGATGCAGTTTCCAATGGTAGAGAAGTGACAACGAATGCCATTGGACAGGTGACGGGAGACTCGGGAGGAACGGTTGATTCGTTTATAGTCGACACAGCTTGTATCAGTCACGCAAAGCCTACTAGTAATATCCCCAGTCATACGAGATGAGAACTGCCCTGCGTTGTTATTGCGCTATCTGAGCGACCTGTCCACAACACAAGTATGCACCTGAACGACCATAAAAATAATACCCATGAGACCAGCGTATATCAGACACGGGACAATATGTAGACCCGAACGGAAAAAAAAGAGAATAAAAAAAAAAAAAAAAACTCAAAAATCCAATGGTAAAGATGTGACGAAAAAGGAAAAATGTTTGCAATGAATGCTTAGTAATGCATCAGCGTGGAGTTCACTGCCTAAGCCTCAAGGTCGGCCAAGAACTTGTTAATCTCCTCCTCTACCATATCGTGGACCTTCGCGCCGAGCTTGTCAGCAATCTTGGCGAAGTCCTTGGCACCCTTGACGACGTGGAGGGAAAGATCCTCGAAGTCATCGGCGATGTTAGAGACGGTCTTGACCTTATAACCTCCCTGCTCGATGATGTTGGTATAGTTGCTGCAGCCACCGCCGTTCCAGGCGAGCAAGTTGGGGGTATCCTTGGGGAGGTCGGTGAGGGTGCCCTCAGTGGCGATCTTGAGAAGGTTGGCCTTCAGCTTCGCGGGGGTGAGGGGAGTGTAGAACTCGGAATCGATAGCAGGCTGGAGAGAGAGGTAGTAGGCGAGAAGACCGGCAATGTGAGGCGAAGCCATGGAGGTACCGGAGATGGTATTGACGGCGTACTTGGAGCCAATCCAGGTCGACTGGATGCTGAGGCCGGGAGCGAAGATGTCAGTGCACTTGCCCCAGTTGGAGAAGTAGGCTCGGCTATCGTCAAGAGCTGAGGCACCGACAGTGACAGCCTTGCTAGCAGCAGCAGGAGAGTAGTTGCAGGCATCGGCGTTGTCGTTACCGGCAGCGACGGCGAAGTGGATACCGGCGTCAACGGCAGCATTGACTACGCGGTCGAGGGCCTCGGTCTTGCCACCGCCAAGAGACATGTTCGCCACAGAGCCCTTGAAGCCCTTGCGCTTGCCCTTCTTGGCCGCCTCGACTTGCTCAAGATGAGCGTTGGCAGCGTACTCAACGCCCTTCACTACGTCGGACATGGTACCAGATCCGTTAGACCTGAGAACCTTGACGGCGTAGACATTGGCCTTCTTGGCGACACCGTACTTCTTGCCAGCAACAGTGCCGGAGCAGTGGGTGCCGTGACCATTGCCGTCAATGTCATCGTCGCCAGTGGGGATGGTCTTGCCCCACTTAGCGCGACCCTCGAAGTCGACGTGGTCGATGTTGGTGCCGGTGTCGATAACATAGGCATCGACACCCTCACCACCCTCGGCAGCGTAGAGGTATTTGTTGAAAGTGCCAAAAGAGAGTGTGTCGCGGTGCGAAATACGAGCAAGACCCCAGGGGGCGTTCTTCTCGATCTCGCTCTTGCATTCGTCCTCCTTGCCAGGGATGGGAACGAGAGTGTGGACAATCGAGTCCTTCTCGATGAATTCGATCTATAACGAAGGGAATTGTGATCAGCATGTAAGCTCCCAAAGGGTTATAGGACAAGGGAAATTTAAAAAGGGCTCAAAGGCTCGGCTTACATCGGGATGTCGTCGGACCTGCTCGATCACATCCTCATCGAAATGGCCGGCATAACCCAAGAAGTCGTCAGAGATCTTGTAGATGTGCTTAATGCCGCTGTAGATGTCAGCGTTGGCGAGGCCACGCTTTCGGAGCTCCAACCTCCGCTGCTCTCCCTCATTGTGAAGATGCTGAATCCACGTGTGATGCTCTGACACATCCGCCGCGGAGACATGCTTCTTGAACTTGATGATGTAGTGGCCAGGAATGGTCTCGGCGCTGGTAGAGGAAAGGATGGGGGCAGCTCCATCATGAACGGTGTCAATGCTGATGGATGGCGAAGCCACGGCCAGAGAGGCCAGGAAGAAGACGCCGGCGACCTTCATGATGAAACAGGTCGGGGGTTGATCGGAGCTGAAGGTTTGGGTGACTGTCTACCTGCGACTTGCGGCAACTAGGACGCGGAAAAGACGAATAAAAAAATAGAGAAAGGAAGAAATCAAAGGGAACCAGACTTGATGATCGAGGCGGCAAGAGCGGATGGATGAGTGATGGGAGGAGAGGATGGGATGGAAGGAATGGAGGACGATGATGGGAATCGGAAGGAGGAGTTGGGGGGAGCGCTGGGGTAGATAAGAGGCGGCGAGTTTACAGTGTAAGCACGGAGTACCCTGATACCTCCGATGTTGCCTCATCGCTGTAGACGGTGACGCATTCTCCGAATCCAGGCAGCCCGTGCAGAGGGAGGCTGACCCGGCCAAAAATGGCCTAGCGTCCCATTTTCAACCAATAGCTAGCGGTCCCCTGGTTTCCTCGGCAATGCGATAACACGAGTATGCTTCACCCGAGAGCATATCTAGCAAGTCCATTAGACATTAGGCGCTGGGATGCGGACCATCGCAATCGACATTTAGAAGCACCATTTCTCTGATAAAATACGGTCGTTTCAAATCAATCCCCAGACACCGGGGTTTCTAGGAGATAATATTTGCCATTGTTTCTAGCGATAAATAACAGTCCAGATCTACCACTTCGCGAGGTGGCTGATCTTGTTGGGACCAGAGGACAGCTCAGACCACTAGTACCTTCACTCAAGCGAGGCGCACGTGAGCTGTAAGCGGGGCGGTGAGTTCGCTATCGGGGCATCGCACAGTAATCGTAGGGGTCTAGAGACAGTGTAAAGACGTCATGGAAAGATAACGCCTTAGATCGGCCAGCACGCACTGTAACTCATTGCAGTAGCAGGCTCCTTCCCCCGCGTCTAGTTTTCGCCCGCCCGAACCAGCCAAGCATACAAAGCAAAGATTCCGTACCTGCTGACCACCTGCACGTGTGAGCCAATGGTTCCTACCCTGGACTACCCGGGTTGAGCCAGTAGCTGTTGCTTCCAGGAGCTTGTTCGTTGGGACGAATATTCATGAGCTGTCAGGTCCAACCCGCGCTGGCTCGCCGCGACGGATTCTTCGCCTCCGAACTCGCATTATTCTGGTGTCATCAATGTCATTCGTGAATAGACAAACGCCATCAAGATGCGGGTATAAGTCGACTGGCTCTCCCCACAACTGCACGACCAGCGTTGCAAAGCGTTGCAAGCTTGGGCGGGGAAACTTCAATGGTGGGAAGTTGGGTGGGGCTAAAGTGCTCATGTGTGAGTGGAAA
The DNA here is from genome assembly GCA_002221725.1 of Scedosporium boydii. NCBI lineage: Eukaryota > Fungi > Ascomycota > Sordariomycetes > Microascales > Microascaceae > Scedosporium > Scedosporium boydii. The sequence goes on from NJFT01000104.1 coordinate 83,006, forward strand.
CGCCGATAAGTCGGCCTCTGAATCCAGCATGATTCAGTTCAGTTGAAGCTCTCCCTGTGAGTCAGGAAGATTGCCTCTAACTCTCCAGGTGTTATCTTCGTACAGTCCAGGCTAGCTTCCAGCGTAGAGGGAGGGCGGCGTGTGATCCAACCGAAACAGGGATCGCAGATCCTTTTGCCCATTGTTTTGGTACCTGATGGCAGGGACCATGGGCTTCGGAAGCTGGAACTTATCTGTGTAATGTCTGATGCCCTCATGTCTTTACGGTAATGTTCATCGATTGATCCAAGCTTTACCCTAGTACCGGAATTATCTTTGCTTGCCTTCGCTTCCCCCAACCCGATCCTAGTAATTCTGGAATTGCATAAACGAATAAGGTCAAAACACTCTTTGCTGTTAAACTGTTGAGATATTCCATTCGTACGAAGTAAACTGCTGCCTGGCTCGGTGAGTAATCTGTTGTGGGTCTTAGTCCATTTTGGGCAGCATGCTTGCAAGTACGAAGTACTTCGTACAATTTGATGTATTGATGGCTGGGATTCAGTTGCTGTCGAGCGGGTGTGGCTATGCTAGAGGCGCAACCCGAGGTGGGGCCGGGGCTGACAACCGACACGGTCTGGTCACCACTGAACCAACGCGCTCAAAGCTCGAAGCCCGTCTGGGCACAGGCGTTCTAGTGGACCAATAGTGGGTCCTAGGAATCCATTGGCGAGGCTGAGACGAAACTCGTCGATGGTTATCCCTCTCTTTATCTGGAGCAGCGGTTTTTCTATTTGTGCTAGACTAGGATGTTTTGTATTCACCGATCCGAAGCACTTCTAGATTTGAGGCCTCGAGCCAGACCCCGTCAATCTGCTCGACTTTTCCGGTACTAAGGTAGCCTACTAAGAGCTCCAAACAACCCCGCGTATCCGAGACATCACAGACCCTTATCACCGACGACAGCCTCACCGTTCCATGACGACCCCGACCGCAACTGCTAGGCCCCAAGTTGGGCTGTAACCGCATAGCCATGTTCATGGTGTAACCACGGCGCATCTTTTTTGACCGTCATGATGTCCTCCTCTACCTTTCGACATCGATCCTCCACCTCGACGTCCACCCCGCCGATCAACTCGAAGGCTCGGCAGGTCCTCAATGGCCTTCTCGATAAGCTCCTTCAAAAACTGGAGATTCGTTCTACAGACGGATACCCGGATGCGAGCGAGTTAGCCGAATGCCTCCGCCTAATTGCGCGGCACGTCTCTTCTGTCGCGGCCCCGAGTACGGTCCAAGATGATTTCAGACAGCTCCACGGCTTCAATGCTTTAATTGCGGTTCTCAGGGCCTTTTCAGGCTTTTACGATCCCATAAAAAGGAGCGAGGAAGATATGGTAGTTCTTTTCGAGCTACTAGAAATTACACTGCGTTGCCTTGACCTCAGCCTGCGAGACCATCCAGGAAGCCGACGATACTTTAAATATAGAGTCGAAGCGGGCGGCTGGGATGCTCTCGAGCAGGCGATCGCTAGCATCGGACTCGGTGGGAGCGATGCAAGTCTCTGGACCCTCTGCCGCCTATTCGGGAAGCTACTTGCCTTCTCCTTAGGAGATTCTCGGATTGACAAACTCTGCCAAAGCTACGAGCGTACGACCAAATCCCCGTCACTCAGTGCGGAGGATGCTGGCATTGAGGATGCAGAAACAAATAATGATGGCAGTGCAGCCTGTGAAAGCTGCGACCGGGATTTGTCTTCAGTCCCTGGCGAGGTCCGAGAGATCATTGGGCCGACTACAATGCTTCACAATCCAGGCATTCTTCGTGCGCTGGTCGGTTTCTGGCTATCGATACCGAGATCAGAGGGCCAACCACCACACCCTTGCTCAATCATTTTCCTCGAGACATTGTCGGCAAGCATTTCGGCTTCGATATTCAACCTGACCGCGGTACACTCAGCCAAGATCTTCTCTCAGCTGCTACGAGCAGCGTTTGCCTCCAATTCAGGCCTGAGTTCGCCTGAAAAACGCGTTCTCTTGAAGCTCTGCAAAATGCTCATGTACCTTGGCGTCAACCAGCTTGAAGATACCCAGTTCCTCCTTCGTTCCCAGTCTGCCGAGGCGTCTGACTTTTGTCGAGAGATGGTATCTCAATACCATGGACCTCCCTTCTTTCACTTCGACTTGTCGCTCTATGGGCACTCTTCACTTGAACTTTCAACCCTTGGTAGACCATTTCCTCCACAATCTTCTCCAGGCTACACCTTTACAGCCTGGATTCGCATAGATCGGTTTGATCCTACTGCTCATACTACCATATTCGGCGTTTTTGACAAGACTCAGACATGTTTCTTACTCATGTATTTGGAACGAGATACCCACAACTTCATCTTACAGACGTCCGTAACCTCGCAGAAACCTAGCGTACGGTTTAAATCTGTAGTTTTTGCAGAGAAGCGATGGTACCACATCGCGCTGGTTCACCGGCGGCCGAGGACAATGTCGGCAAGCAGAGCATCCCTTTATGTCGATGGAGAGTTTGTCGAGCAACTGAGATGCGGGTACCCGAACCCTCCTCCAATTTCAAACAGCAGCACGGAGAGCTTTGCCTCTTTCGCTTCAACAAACATCAGACTGAACCCTGTTCAAGCTTTTGTTGGTACCCCGCGTGATCTCTCAACCCAGTTAGGGCCTGGCCTCGTCTTCTCGAAATGGTCTCTGGCATCCGTTCACCTCTTTGAGGAAATCTTGAGCGACGATTTCCTGGCCGTCCATTTTCGACTGGGTCCTAGATATCAGGGGAACTTTCAAGATAGCCTTGGAGGATTCCAGACCTACGAGGCATCCGCCGCTCTCGGCTTGCGCAATGAACTCTTCCATCCAGGCAAAGACGAAACATCCGACATTATCAAGGCCATTCGAGAAAAGGCCTCTTCCCTTCTTCCCGAATCCAAAATACTACTTAGTATCCTCCCAACCGGCGCGATCTATGATGACTGTCTTTCGCGAGAGTCTCAATTGTTCCGCGCGCTTCCTCGCACAGCTGCAAGTAGCCTAGTCCACCTCATGCGGCGGCACGGTGCAACAATCGTCGTCAATGCTGCAGCCGTGTCTCTCACAGACGCGCTATTAGGGCCACAAGGTGTAGCTATCCTCTCGGGTCAGCCTGTAGTTGCAGTGCCCTCCTACTTCGACGACAACCTGTGGCAGTTATCTGGCTTCACACCTCTAGCGCTGAAACTACTCCATCGCGCGTCTACCCCGGACGAGACTCTACGTTCCGTTGAGGTGATCCTCCAGTGTATCCAAAATAACTGGCGGAATAGTGAGGCTATGGAGCGAGACGGAGGCTATTCAGTCATGGGCATGCTTCTCAGGGTCAAACTCGGTTACGGAAGCCTTGGCGGCAGTGACAGTAGCGTGACTCGCCTTCAGATGAGCAATGAGGAGAAGGAAAAACTCACTTTCCAGCTCTTGAGCCTTGTACTTGGCTTCGTTGGCTACAATCATGAGAACCCTATTGAATCCTTCATCATCAATCCCCTGGCCTATCGCATCCTTCTGATTGACTTCGATACGTGGCGGAAGTCGGCTCCCTTAACCCAGCAGCTTTATTACCAACAATTTGTCACATTTGCTGTCATGAGTAAATACCACGAATTCAATAGTCGTCGGTTGATGCGAATGAGTAAGTACCTATTCTTGAAATAGGGGATCTAAAAGTTATTGAGTAGTGCAGACACTGATCCAGAATTATAGGAATCATAAAGAGACTGCTTGATGCGATGAAGGCAGAAGCCATTGCTGAAGATGTCTTGCCATCTTTCTTGGAGGCCTTTGAACATTTGATTAAATGCAACTTCAATAGTGAGGTTCATAGGGCTCTAGCACTCTTCTTGACATATTCATTCCACTCAACATCCGCCTCTCTACCTCGGACGCCAAAGCCACTATCTGCCATAAGTAGATCAAGCACACCAGGATTAGGAATAGTCCGCAGGCCTACTCCTGATGTGGCCACCGCAGATGCCAGTGGTCAGATATCGTACTTGACAAAGAAGCAACTTGGAAAACACATTCTGGGAATGTTTTCCAATCTCCTCTGTGAGAAGGGCAGCACTGTCAATATCAAGAGGTTCGCCCGGACAGTCACAAACAAGGTGAAATCGTGGATCCATTCTCAGCTGTTACCCAACGAATTTCTAACTGATACATTTGTAGTGGCTCCTATACCTCTTATCTGAAGATGATGCTGAAATTGTGGTCCACGGATGCAAAATTCTAGCTCGACTACTCGTCAGTCATGGGCCTGGATACACCTCAAAGTTTGCCTCGAAGACCGGAGGGTTCATCATTATGGGAGATCGACTCAAACGGTGGTGGGATATCCCTACGCTCTGGCCCATCTGCTTCAGCATTCTCTTCGGCTATGACGTGGCTGAGATTAATTTTGATCGCAATTTTAATTTCTTCAACCTTATAGAAATCTTTGGAAAATCAAAGATTGTCTTCCCAGACGTCTTGCCAGTAATAGGCGGCATGGTTCAACGCGCCATCAAGGACGTGGTGCGCCAACAGTCCCATCCTGATTCCCCACAGGTTGGTGTCCAACCACTTCCTCTCACCAAAGAACCCACCAAGAAGTCCACTGGTCCAGAAAGAAGAGCCCGAGCGAGGTCCATGGACTTGCGAGAAGCGATGGACACCATGACGACCCCGCAAACAGACGCGGAACGACTCGCGTCCCGGATAGTCGTTCTCCAGACGGTTATCCGGTTTTTGACCGATCTCCATTCAACCTCCACCAGTTTCAGAGATTTCACCCTGTCATCCGACTATCTGCGCCTCCTCCTGTCGGGCCTGTACCCGGCAATCGTTAGCACCGATGCCGTGACCCCAGAGACTGAGCTCAATTCCCAAGGCTCTGTCTTGAATTTTGAAGGAGGAGATGTGATCATACGACCTGCGGGAGGTTCAGCACCAGCTCCTATCGTGCGTACAACGGGGATGAGGGATCACGGGGTGCAGCCAACAGTCACGACCTCCAAGAGAGGAACGCCCCTTAGGAAAGCATCCTCGTTTGTTTTGTTGACTTCAGAGCAGCAACAGCAGTCACAGCCGCGTCCCGCGCAAGGCCCAAGCCCGACACTCCTCGCCCCTGTGCTATCACCTCGCAAGAGAAGGTTTCCTTCCTCTCACCAAACCAACAATGCGATTCTCGAGGGTGTCTTGGAGCTTGTGATTAATGTGCTCCTGGATCAGGTTCTTCAGCGGAGAGACTTTGCCGGGTTCGGCCTTTACTTGAGGATACCCCCTGGTTTCCAGGAGCATCAAGCTTACTTTGAATCGTATATACTGCGCAACACTATCGCTCATCTCGCCAGCACGCTCCAGCTACAGCTCAAGATGGTGTGTGAGCCCCGTATTCTAACAAACATGGCACGGTTTACCTCGCATATTACCGATGCTGTATTCGAGGGTTGGTTCCTTGGTGGCGAAGATTCTCTGATGGAAATCACCGGAATGCTGTTGGAGTATCTTCAACGAGACGAGATTACCAGACTAAAAAGTGTCCGTCTCTGCAGCCAGGCAGTGACCATCATCCGAAGATGCTTCCTGAAAGTAATTCTGCTTAAGCTATCCGCCATTGACGATCCTCAAACGACCGATGATGAGGCGGACGAACATATGCACAAAATTCTGATCTGGCAACCCGCCCTCCTCGGCTGTCTCACTGGCGATGACGACCAAATGAGGCTCATATGGTATCAACTTTACGCCAAGTTGGTTGATGACAGAGAATCGATCCGCCTAAGTGCAGCTAGCATTTTACGCATCATGATGGTCCAAAAGCCAGATGAGGCGTCAACTCTTTTGGGACAATTTATGACTCCGGAGCAGCAATCCCTCACCAAGGACTTCGAAAAGCTCACTGAGGTGGACAACGAAGCCTTTGTCGCCTGGGTAGATCAGCATCGTCCGTCGCTTGACTCTCTTTTCTTCGGAGGGATGTCGAAGAGCTGGGAGGACTGGGTCTCCGTCGAAAATCAAAAGAGCACGGACTCAGTCAAGGCTCGTCTGGCGAAACGCAAGGAGCGGCTCAAGGCGTGGCACGATGAAGGTCTGCGCAACGAGAGCACCATCCTCCGCCATGAAATGGGCAACGGATCGTGGATGAAGAGCATCTTCAATACGGAGCACATCAAGCACCAGCGTCTCATGCAGGATCAACAGGACGACATGGCATACACTGCCTCAGCCTATGCCAAGATGGAACGAGATCTAACAAGACCTGGCGGCGTCTTTAGCGAGAGCACTTCGACAAACTCCAAATGGAGGCTAGATCCTACGGAAGGCCGAAATCGAATGCGACTTAGACTGCTCCCAGACTTTTCTGGGAAGCATGAGGAATATCAACCAAAGAGGAGGGCAACTGATCAGCTGCCCAGCTCCGCATTACGGCGCAATTCTGTCGCGAATTCGCAATCTTTACCACACCGAGCTAAGAGTACGAAACAACCGACACCTTCAGTTCCGTCCCTAATAACTGCTGTGGCTCAGGGCGAGCCTGGAACAGACCAGGTGCCCACAGGGGCCGATGCCATTAACGACGAATCCGAGACAGGAGTCGCCCCCGAAGACGACTTCGAGCTTGTGGAGGACCCCAATGACCCTGAGGGCGACGATGGGTTTGAAGACCGAAATCGCAAAGTCATGCGCAGACTACAGCAAGGAGACAAGGTGCAAGCAGTTTACAATATTTCACGGATTATTGGACTTGAAGCCTGCGATGGTATCCTGATTCTTGGCAAAGACGCTCTCTATATCATGGACAACGTCTTTCAATGTACCACGGGCGAAATCGTCAACGCATGGCAGGCCCCACCCGATGAACGAGACCCCTTCTCGCAGATCATCATGGGCAACAAGGCTTCGGATACCAAGCCAGCCAATTTCCGCGCGGAACAGGAATCGCGCAGCTGGCGGTGGCAAGACGTCATTAGCGTATCCAAACGCCGGTTTCTATTCCGAGATGTCGCCATCGAGTTGTTCTTCACTGACGGTCGGAGTTATTTACTGACGACAATCAATCCAAGCACACGAGACGACCTTTTCGCTAGGCTGTTCAACAAGGCGCCTCACATGGGCAAGCCTAATATTCTTCCTAACCCCGAAGATGCCTGGAGGTTAGACTCTCTCAAAGCCGTCGACGAGTCACCGCAGGGTTTCGGATCCAAGTTCGGAAACCTCTTCAATAGCTCACCTCTGAACCCCGTAATGAAGAAATGGCAGCGTGGCGAAATCTCGAATTTCCACTACCTTATGATGGTCAATACGATGGCAGGCCGAACATTCAACGACCTGACTCAGTACCCCGTTTTCCCCTGGGTGCTCGCGGATTACACCAGTGATGAGATCGACTTGACGGACCCTCTGACTTTCAGAGATCTTTCTAGACCGATGGGAGCCCAGACCGGGAGCCGCATCCCAGGATTCCACGAAAATTACAGGACACTGCTCGAGATGGGCGATACACCCTACCACTACGGAACCCACTACAGCTCGGCCATGATTGTCGCGTCATATCTAATTCGGCTACCGCCGTTTGTCCAGTCGTATATTCTCCTACAGGGAGGCACATTTGACCACGCCGACCGACTGTTCCACTCTATTCCCGGAGCATGGAAGTCCGCCTCTTCGAACAACAAGACGGACGTTCGAGAACTTACCCCCGAGTTTTTCTGCCTCCCAGAGTTCCTGAAGAACATCAACGCCTACAATTTTGGTGTCAAAGAGAGCACTGGCGAGAGGGTAGACGACGTCATTCTACCACCTTGGGCTAAGGGAGATCCCAAGCTCTTCATACAAAAGAACCGAGAGGCACTGGAATGCCCGTACGTCAGTCAGAACTTGCATCACTGGATCGATCTGATCTTCGGATACAAGCAGCAGGGAGATGCGGCCGTGGACAACATGAACGTCTTCCACCCATTATCTTATCGCGGCACCAAGGATCTCGATACCATCGAGGATCCTCAAGAGAGGGCGATCGCGGTTGAGACGATCCATAATTTCGGGCAGACGCCGCATCAAGTTTTTACAAAGCCGCATCCGGCGCGAGATATACCCAAGGGTGTTAGTAGAAGGCTTGACGTTTCGGTGCCAGCGCTAAGCAGATCAGCGTATCCTCTGTTTGAGTGCCACGAAAGGGTGTCGTCGCTCCTGTACGCACCGAAGCTGGATCGCCTCTTATGCACAGCGCCTTTCAGGCTCAATTTCGCGCCGCACGACAAGTACTTCGAGTGGGGTTACGCAGACGGCAGCGTCAGGTTCTTCTTTACGGAGAACCGCAAGCCGGCAGGCCTCTTTGAGAATATCCACAACGGACAGATATCCTGCGCCATGTTTGCCGATTCGAGGACGCTAATTCTTGCAGGCGAAGACTGCGTGATCTCGGTCTTCACAGTCACGACATCTCCCGGTAAGCCTGTGGAACTCGTAGCAAGATCACCACTGCACGGACACAAGACGCCCATCACGACATTGGCGGCGTCCAAGTCCTTCAGCGTGCTCGTCTCGGTGTCCGAAGGGCAGACGTTCGTCTGGGACCTCAACCGTCTCACGCTCATGCGAAAGCTATCCTTTTACCGCGCCGTCGAATGCGCCAAGATCAACGACGTGTCGGGCGAAGTCATGCTCTGCTCGGGTCCCAACGTCGTGCTGTACACGCTCAACGGATCGCTGATACTGGATCAGAAGGTGTGCACGGAGCCCGACGACTACGTGCACTCGTGCGCCTTTTACGAGGGTGCCGGCAGCGAATGGCTTGAGGATTATCTCGTGTTTACCGGGCACAAGCGCGGGCGGGTCAATGTGTGGCGGAAGACGAATAAGAACGGGAAGTGGGTGCTGGAGCTGATGAGGAGGTTGGAGCACGGAGATGGGGCGACGGGTGCAGGCGGTGCGGCGGGTAGCGGGGGTCTACTTGTTAAGGCGCCTGAGGGCAAGGAGGATGCGGCGATTACGTGCATTGCGCCGATGCCGACTTGTCTTTACACGGGGGATGAAGATGGCAAAGTGGTAAGTTTTTTTTTCCCCGCTCCAGATCAGATTCGTTCCTTGCGGCATTACGGCCAGCTAACTTTGTGGGGTTTGCAGTACGAGTGGAATTCCACACAGCACCGAGACAGATAGAGCCTGTCTTCCGCCAAATCGATCCTTATCGCCCGATACTAAGGGATACAGAGCCTCGGGCGTGCTGGGTGTTAGGGGCCAGTATATGAGTAGCTCGCAAGATTTGGTGTAGGAATTATGTCAAGGAGATCTATGACAAACACCCGGGGGAAAAGGAGGAGGGAGTACTTTGAGCACAGCACCTTCGATTTAGCAGTTGAGCGTTTCATGCATCAATATCACTTGCATCTCTGTTTTTCTTCTAATCCAAAGTGTTATCTTTTTTTCTTTTTTTCTTTTTTTTTTTTCTTTCGCTATGTGCGGCCAAGACAAAAACTCCGTATAAGAGTATAAGAGAGGAGAAGCGAGGAGGAGGAACGGAAGGGGAGCCATCCGTTACTCAGTTTCCCCTCAAGGCAAGCAGAGTTCCTTATGACCCGTGAAAAAGCGCGGTGCCGTGCATAATGAACGCTGCAGGAAACCGACCTGCGTCTTCCCCCAACTCTTGTTCATAAGAAATCGGTAGGAATTCGGCCTAGCCCCTCCTTGACGCGGTTGAAATCCGAAATCCGCATGGAATCGGAGCCGGTGGTGAGTGGTACTCCGAAGCTTGCATCTCCGATCAAAGCTACGTGACCATGAAAGATCAACTTTTAAGGGGAGCGAGCCTCGACATGACGTGGCGACGCACAGGTGGCAATGGAGATTAATCTAGGTGTACATATTCTGCAGTATTATGGGGGGTTGGCTGGCTTCGAACCTAAGGTAGCGCTCCCGTCGGTTCTGGGCCGGCCGAATTCTCCGGGAGATGTCAAATGGACGAGTAAGATGGCTTAGCATTGCTAGTTTGGGCATGGCTTCGGGCGGCATCTGGGGTTCTCGACAAGGATTATTATTTGGGGGCGAGACCAAAATGTCTTCGGGGATAAGACTGACCTCTCACGTCCAGCGTAATATGGTCTTATACACATAATGATGGTAGAGTCTACCCTCATCGCTTCTTCTTACATAGCATAGTCATTTTCGCAGAATTCCTTGTCGGGTTTGGTCTAAGGAAGCGGAGGACAATTACTTCGTAGGTGACGCGTTGATAGTTGGGAACGGTGTCGGGGAGAGGACAGGAATTATTGGTATTTGGTAACGCTTGGGGGTTCCTTCCCCATGTCTGTTGAGATCACGTATCATCAAATCTCCTCATAATACGGAGTACTTCGTATCTTAGACAAAATGTTCGACGTTACTTCGCTCCACGTATATATGTCAAAGAAACCGACAGCCTCAACTGTCCAATGAAACAAAACAACGCAAAACACCGAAGACAAACCCCGAGATTTTTGAGTTTGATGGATCGCGATCAAATCAGCCAGCCGTTTAGTGTGGGCCGGGGTTGGGTGCAAGTTTGAGATGGTGTCCACTCGAGGGTTGATGCTGGGCGAGGGGCATTTTCGACGGTCACCGGGCACCTTCACGAGGAAGTTTTCTCGACAATAACTCGCTCCGTTTTTACCCACCTTGCACTACGGTGGCGTGGCGGGATGGACCGTATGGATGATGCATGGCGTTCGAGGGAGGTGGAGGTGGAGGTGGAGGTGGCTGCTGCCGCTCGACTGCAAAGAATCTCCAAGAGATCTTCATGAGGTTGTCTGGACCTTTCCAATCATTTCAACACGGTGGGTTTCATAGGCGGAAGCCCAAGTACGAAGTACGCCGTGATGGAAACGAGCCACTCCTCCACTCCTCCCCTCTTCCCCAACCTGGTCCTCCCCTGCTTGCAGTTGAAGCGTCCAATCCCCTTTATTTCTTTTTCCTTTCTTTTCCCGCCTTCCCCCCGTCGATCTTTTGAATGCCGGTTGCATCGAATACAACGTTGAACTACCCCCAAAACTCGGAAGTGACAAAGTGCAACACGAAAAGCCAAGAACTTTCGAATCAGGACAGCAACGCGGGACAAAAAACCTCAATCTTCAATTTCAGAACATGCAGAAGCGAAGCGAGACGGCAATCGGGGTCCTACAACACCCCGAATACCTGTGAATACCTATGAATACCTGTTCTCCCGTGCTATTTACTATTTACCTTTTCAACTCTTTCCCAGAGTGTCTCCAAAGTTCCCGGCCCCGGACGCGTGTGTGGAAAGTAAATGAAGCGGTGCGACCAGGCAAAGTGTTACGTATATGCATCATTTGTTTCGACCAAGTCGTGGGCTCGGCAATAGAGCCCCGAATCTCGTGCCTCCCCGTTTTTGTTAGTTATGGAATCGGGACGTGGACCTTTTGTTAGAAGAGTGGTGATCCCCATCCTACGTCACTTTGCCTCCCGTGTGCCGTAGATTGATAGATGAACTGTCAAACTTTCTGTCCGAGTTCTAGCTACTCCCCAACCTGTTGATTGCTACTTCGGTGTGCTACCAGTATCTCGAATCCCGAGATCTCGACTCTGAAACAGACCTTTCGAATATAAAATCTCGCAAACCCCCGCTCGCCATCTACGTCCGCAGTTGCTGGGTTTGGTGTTGCCTAACCCTTTATCCAGTGTCATTGCACCCCTCTCTCCTCCCTCTTCTATCTTCTGCCTTCTGTTATTATCGCCATCATGGAGTCTCCCATCCAAAGTCAGCTCCTAGAGCGGCTTGTTTCACTAACATGGCCGGAATGGCTTCTAGGAGGTGCTGCGATTGTAAGTAGCTGTCGACTCCGGGAACAGTTGCCTCAAATCAATCCGCTGACACCAATATCCTCTCCTCTCCCCTTGGTTCACTCAGGGCATTCTCGCCTTCGGTATAAATGTGATTTACAACATTTTCTTCCACCCGCTTCGCCACTTCCCCGGTCCCCTCTCTCACCGCGCCACCCTTCTCCCATGGGGATTCCACCTCATCAGGGGCAATCTCCCATTCCACGCTCTCGAACTTCACGAAAAGTACGGCCCCGTAGTGCGCATGCAACCCAACGAACTAGCCTTCGCAGACGCCCAGGCATGGCAGGACATCTACGGCCACAAGGTCCTCGGCAAGAGAGCCGGCCTCGCCCCGGGGATCAAGGAAATGCCCAAGGTGAAAAAGTTCTACAAGTCCTACAAGGGCCTGCCCGACACCATCATCACGGCCGACCATGCTCGCCACGCTAGGTTCCGAAGGATCTTGGCGCCCGGTTTCTCTGAGAAGAGCATGCGCGCCCAGGAGCCGCTCATCTCGAAGTACGTTGATCTGCTCATCACGAGGCTGCACCAATATAGCGGAAAGGGGCCTCAGGACATGACCAACTGGTACAACTGGACGACGTTCGACGTTATCGGTGACCTTGCCTTTGGGGACTCGTTCCGTTGTCTAGAAAAGGCCGAGAGCCATCCGTTCATCCTGTACATCTTCGGCTCGTTGAGGCAGTCCGCGTCGCTCATGTTCCTAAGGTTCCTTGGCCTTCAGTCGCTCGCCACCGCCTTACTGTTCGCTTTCCTCCGCAAAGGGCTGATTCTGCGCTCTTTCGCCAACGTGACCCTGAAGAAGCGAATTGAGAGCTACGAATCCCGTCCCGACTTGATCGAGCCACTCCTGGCGAAGAAAGACGAGGAGAAATTCACTTTCGGTACGCTTACAGGAATGGCGTCGACGCTTCTCTTTGCCGGGTCCGAGACGACGGCGACGACTCTGACTGGTGTGACGTGGCTGCTCCTCAATAACCCTGTCGCCTATGAGAGATTGAAGATGGAAGTGAGATCCGCATTTCAGTCGGAGGACGAGATTAATTTCGCTTCGGTCCAAAATTTGAGTTACATGCTTGCCTGTTTGAATGAGGCTCTTCGTCTGTTCCCTCCCGTGGCAATTGGGCTACCTAGGAGCACCCCCAAAGGAGGCGCTACCATCGCCGGGAACTTTGTCCCGGAAGGGGTATGTTTTTTTTTTCCCTTTCCCCTTCCCTCGCTTATGCCTATTCGACCGACTCACATAGGCCCGGGGGTGTTGCTAACAATGGTGTTTAACACTTATATAGACCATCGTCAGCGTGTATCAGTGGGCCATAAACAGACTTGCTTCCAACTGGAACGCGCCCGCAGAATTCATCCCGGAGCGCTTTCTCGGCGATGAGCGATTCCAAACTGACAATCCGGCGTGTATGCGTCCATTTTCAATTGGTCCTCGGGACTGCATAGGGAAGAAGTAAGCTTCTTTTGTATTTTATTCTCATTTCTTCCTCCTTTGAACTCAAAAGGGAGAAACTCTGGCTAATATACAATGAAACCCAACCAGTCTTGCGTATGTCGAGATGAGAGTGATTCTCGCCCGAATAATTTGGAATTTTGATATGGAATTGGCAGATGCTGGTGACTGGCTCTCCCAGCAAAAGACTTATATTCTCTGGGTACGGCAGCCTCTTCGTGTTAACCTGAGGCCTGTCCAGAGGTGAATAGACCTTGCGGTGAGAGGGACGTAAGCGCATGGGGGAGAGGAACTTTTGGAGACTGATGCCCTAGAATGCATTGTGTGTGTTGAACGGTTGCCCTCTTCGAAGAGAATGTACGATATCTAATGGACTCTAGGTGGCCGTAGTAGCTAGCATAAATTGATATCAGATGACCTAAATCGATGACGCGAGGACTCGTCTGTAGGGAGCATAATGAGGTGAAGCCGTACCTGTTGAGCTGGTTCCTCACTCACTATTCTACCCTTCTTTTCAACAAGATATGTAACGGAGAGCAGCGGCTTCACTATAGCCCACACCTGATTCGGAGACGGGTCACATCAGCTAGCAGTCAATACCATCCCTGGACAAAGCACCCAAGGAACCCCCCGCACCTCCAATTGTGGTCGGCTTGAGAGAGGGAGCATGGGAAAGTCTGAGTGACATCGATCTTTGGAAAATTTCCCGGGGCTTACCGCGGCCTCATTTGTCTTGGTTTTCTCCTTTGCTTTTGCAGCCCCTACTCAATGGGATATCTCGTCCTCGTTCTAGACGCCTCCACTTATCCTCAATGCGGGAATAACCAGAATAACGCCAAAGAGCCATGTGCCGCGAAGGGTCGAAGTAGTTGAAAAAGAGAATTCAATCGGCCTGACGTGTCGATAAGGCGCAATCCCAAGAAGTTTGTTTCAGTAGTCGGTCGAGACTGATTAGTTGACAACCTCTCGCCGGACAATCGGCAAAAACACACAGCAGATGCTTCAAGTCAAGTATATTCAGAAATATGATATACATCCCCCTTCTTTAGAGTCCCATATTGAAACAAGGTTGCCGGGTGTATTCGAGTTGGTTCGCCATCTTATCGGGGAAACTCACTCACGGCCACGAACAACGCATCCTCCATCACGCCTACATCCCACTCCCTTCCCCGTTTATTCGTCGTCGTACCCCGTTAATTGTTTCCTCGGCCCAGTAGGTACTGTAGAAGATTAAAAGGTTCCCAAAATCAGCCTAACAGTTTCGAAAAGTAAAGAACGGCAGCCTTGCTCACGATGAGCCAGCTAGAACTCGAAACACCTGGACCTACCTGGATATGTGACGGGAATCCTGGGCGCATTTTCATCTCCGACAAGTTCTCGAATCTTAAGCGTAATGGGGATCGAGATAGGACCGACGGCACCGATAACAAGGGACCAGAAGTACGCAGGGCGCTCTCGCGAGGCCCAGCGGAGGTACTTGAGGGGCGTAGCCCAGAATCGAGGGTTCGACATCGTTTCGTGAGGTGGAGGGCTGCTATCGGGGAGCAGAATATCGACGGGTTAGCCTTCTCTGTCCATCGCCATAAAAGATTCTTCCCTTTCGCAGCAGTACATACCCAATTGATCTGGTTTGGCTCGTCGAAAAGGCACTGGCAGGAATTGCGTCCCTGTTTAGCTCGGCATTGGAAGTGTTGGCTGACGATTTCACGACAGTCGATTTGATGGTTCGGGTAAACCACGGCAAATAATCAAACTTTCCACAGGTA
Source organism: Scedosporium boydii (assembly GCA_002221725.1). Classification (NCBI taxonomy): domain Eukaryota; kingdom Fungi; phylum Ascomycota; class Sordariomycetes; order Microascales; family Microascaceae; genus Scedosporium; species Scedosporium boydii. The sequence goes on from NJFT01000104.1 coordinate 98,074, forward strand.
CAAGTCAATTGTACCCAGCCAAGTCCATGTGGGTCTGACACGCATTGCTTGGCAGCGTTGACTGAAGGCTACGTATCCCCAAAGCTGTCCAGATTCATTGCACCAGCGACCAGACCGCGCAAGCAGCAGGAAGGCTGAACCTCGACTCCAAACCTTCCCCAAGCTCACAATCACTTCTTCATCCCCCAAACCCCCTCATGCACAGAAACTAGGGCGCTGGTGCACAACTTGCCTTGTCAACTATTGAATCTCACTCCTTCAATTGATAAGCTAAGGTGGTTTGGTTCCAAAGCATGAAGTCCCTCTTTACCTTCCTTGTGCTGCTGCTCGTGGCTGTTGTGCAGGCTGTCAGCTCCACGGGTAGCAGGCTCCTCGTGATTCTAAACGATGTCGACGAGAAAAATGACTACTCGAAGTTCTTTGGCGATCTGACGAGTACGTTTTAACCTTCCAATTACGATTTGATCCTCTCCTGGGGATAGCTTCGCACGGAGCTTACGCAGACAGGCGACTGACCGAGATAACTTGCAGAACGAGGATTCGAGATCACCTACGAGACGCCCAAGAGCGAATCTCTCTCCCTCATCCATCTCGGCGAGAGGACTTACGACCATGTCCTAGTTCTCCCAACCAAGGTCAAGGGTACGTCTTGAATAACTCGCTTAATCCGATCATCGCAGCATCTGTGCCTGTGCGGCGAAGTGGGATTAGAGAGCTAAACTTTGCCCAAAACAGCCCTCGGACCTAATCTCACTCCCAACATCCTCGTCGATTTCATGAACGCCCACGGAAACATCCTCGTCGCACTCTCCTCCGAAACCACAGTCTCCTCCTCCATCACCGCCCTCCTCGCCGAACTTGACATCGCCGTCCCCGCCGAGCGCACCGGCCTCGTCGTCGATCACTTCAACTACGACGCTGCTTCCGCCTCCGAGAAGCATGATGTCCTTCTCCTCGCCCCTCCCGCTCCCCTACGACCCGGAGTTCAGACCTACTTCACGCCTGCGGAGCCCATCTCCGAGCTCATCGCCTTCCCCCGCGGTGTCGGCCACACGCTGGGCCAGGGCCCTCTTCTCAACCCCGTTTTGAGGGCGCCCAGCACTGCCTACAGCTACGACCCTAAGGAGCAGGCCGATGGCGTCGATCCCCAGGACCTCTTTGCTGTCGGCGCGCAGCTTGGCCTCGTCTCCACCATGCAGAGCCGCAACTCTGCGAGGTTCGCCATTGTCGGATCTGCTGAGATGCTCACGGACAAGTGGTTCGACGCCAAGGTGAAGAAGATCGGCGGCAAGGAGGTTGCCACCTGGAACAGGGAGTTCGCTAAGCGCGTCTCTGGCTGGACGTTCCAGGAGATTGGTGTCCTCCGTGTCAATTCGATCGAGCATCGTCTCAACGAGGGCGGCGTCACTGAAACCAACCCCAAAGGCTATAGGATAAAGAACGATGTGGTGCGTATTTACCTTGAGGTCCGCGTCCCGTTTCTATAATACCCATGCTAACATTCCTGTGCTCGCAACAGACCTACACGATCTCGCTATCCGAGTACTCGTGGAACAAGTGGACTCCCTATCTCGTGCCCGACGGCGACGAGCTCCAGCTGGAATTCACCATGCTCTCGCCCTTCCACCGCCTCAACCTCAGCCGCGCCAAGATCACCGGCCAGGCCTGCACCTACTCTGTCGCGTTCAAGCTCCCGGACCAGCATGGTATCTTCAACTTCATGGTCAACTACAAGCGACCTTTCCTCACCAACATCGAGGAGAAGAACACTGTCCCCGTGAGGCATATGGCCCATAACGAGTGGACTCGGCCCTTTGATATCCCGGCCGCGTGGCCCTGGATCGGCGGCATCGGCGCCACTGTTGTTGGCTTTGTTGCGTTTTCCGCTATCTTCCTTTACAGCAAGCCTACGGATCTTAAAGGGGAGACTAAGAAGAAGCAGTAGTTTTTCTTCATTCGATTTTGTTGTTTCCTTCACTCATCTCCAAAGACAAAACGGAGGACAATAAAGGGGATTCAGGTGGAATGAATTTTTTTCAGAAGTTCCGCAAAATGGAAAATGGGGATGGCGTGGTAACGTGTACATCAAGGAAAGTTATAAAGCGACCTTTGTTTTTTAGAGTCGGGAGGTAAATCCCAGGAACGCAATGCGATGATTCTGAAAACCTCCACCCGGAATCCCTGAAACCAAACTTGGCAACGGGAGCAGTGAACAAACATAAGAAACAAGGAAACAGTGACTACAAACAAGGTGGAAGAAATGATGGACAGGGGTGCAGGAAAACTCAGGGTGCCCTCAGATTAGCTCTCTTAGGTTCTCACCGACAGAGACGCTGTTAGGCTCCCTGGGTCATCCAGAGTGAAACGCGCGCCCATCTGCCTGCAAATTTGGCTTTTTGGACCTTCTCTAAGTCATCACCGGGCTTGTAGATAGAGTATCACGGAGAAAACATCCCGATATGTAGTGTTCGATGGGAACATATTTCAGAGCCCTGCGACCTGCTACACAGGGGTAGTAGTAGGCGACCACTTGGCCAGGAAAGGTGCTGCACCGTAGGTGGATCTAAAGAAGAGCACAGGTAAGCCAAACTACATGAAGGCCGCTGAAAGAAGGGAATGCAAAACTCACCAGCCAGCTCCGATTGAAAACTTTCTAAATTGCGATCATCGGCGCCCGTTGTCGATTACTTTTGCCGGCCTTGCCACCATGTCTGTGCGATGTAGGGTCAGCTAGCAAAAAATGCGAACAAACGGATACAGTTATGTAGCCTCTTGCGAAGTGTGCGGTTGTCGTCATGGCGGCACAATATCCACCTAGGATTGCAGCTCGCTTTCCTGTGCCAAACAAGCCAGCCATAGGGTAGGTTGTGTAAATTGTTTTGTAGTGAAAAAAAAACAACATCTGCTCAGATTTCTGTTCTTAAAACTTCGAAGTTTTGATCATCTACCCAGAAGCACGGTTTCCGAAGAAACCAGTGCCTAGCCGGGGATCATAGCTCTCTTCGAGTCTTCTCGTCATCGCAGATAGATGTTTGGGGGAGAAAAAGGGTAGGGAAATGGTTGTGCCGATAGCCACACACGAGGGACGATGGGATGTTGCACCGAGGATGGGAAATCGAATGCTGGACGGGACGACCACGTGGGAGAATCACTGTGAGATGTTGGGCAGCAAGGCTTGCGGGAACATTTCTAGCAGTGCACGGTTCGATGGAAGAAGATACGGGTGAGGATCGGAAATGGAATCTAGGCGAGGTACGACTCAGAGAATGCTGGGCAGGCGAACAAGTACGAGGTACGAGGGCGAATTCAGCAAGACGAGAGCGGGACGCTTAGCACTGAGACTCGAGGAACACCGAAACGGAGGGCGAAATACGATCGAAGTACTGGGCGGAGGAAAAGTAGGCACAGAACGGGACCGGCTTAGTTACGGACGAGGCGTGGTTGGAGGAGAAGTGGGATGTACGGAGGGTCGTGATGGCATCGGCACATGGGGGGATGAAGAGGAGAAGGTGAGGTGGGCTGAGCTCTCTACGCGTCGGGCGCGACCTTTTGAGGGAGGTCTTTAGTGGGTCCGACGGAGCTCACCACTGAAGGAATGGTGACTAAGCAAAGCGGACAAGCTCAGCTTCGGGAAACGCACCAGCAGGGACAAAGCCCAGCCTCAGAACTTCACCCCCCCGACAAGGCTGCTGGCAAAAACGAAGCCGAACGGAAGTCTCAACCGCGCCCTGTTCCAATCTCACTCTCGTCGTGTCACCGTATCGTAACGACCAAGCCAGTTGGCTGTACACCTCCAGGATTTCGACGCCAGAATTCCCTCGTCTCCCATTCTCCAACCCGTCGCACAACCGTCAAAATGGTATGACCAATTTTCTCCACCAGGTCGGCATGGACGAAAAAAACCACTAACTTCCTTCAGGCGCGAAACTCGGAAAAAGCCCAGTCCATGCTCTTCCGCTTCCGCGAAGCGCAAGCCGCCGACCTAGGTCTCTTCGACGCCGCGCGCACCCGCCGCCCCAAGCTAATCACCGAAGTCGACACGATCCCAGCCTGCGAAAAGTGGCGCGGCCAAGTGCTCAAGGAGATCTCGCGCAAGGTGACCAAGATCCAGGACCCGGCGCTCAGCGACTACCAGATCCGCGACCTCAACGACGAGATCAACAAGCTCATGCGCGAGAAGCACATGTGGGAGATACAGATACGGAACCTAGGTGGGCCGAATTACATGCGCGCAGCGGCAAAAGTGTACGATGACCAAGGAAGGGAGATACCCGGCAGAGGGAAGGGATACAAGTATTTCGGAAGGGCGAGGGATTTACCGGGCGTGAAGGAGCTGTTTGAGGCGGCGAGGGCGAAGAAGGCGGAGGAGAAGCCGTTGGAGGCGAGGGCGGATATTAGGAGGCAGGTGGATGCGGCGTATTATGGGTGGAGTCCTGACGAGGAGGATGAGGAGTTGTTGGCGTATGAGGCTGCGAGAGAGAAGGAGGCTTTTGAGAATATGGCGGATACTGGGAACCCGGAGCCGCCGCCTGGGTGGGAGCCGTTGCCCGGAGATTCTGGGGATGGGAAGGAGTGGCAGCTGCCGACTCTAGAAGAGGTGCAAGAGGAGCTAATCGATCGGCGGAGACGAAAGCTGCTGCAGCAATTATAACGGTAGGGCATTTTTGTCTGGGGCCCATCAGGGCCCTTACTTACCCAGCTTTCCTCGGCGGCATCTCCATTGAGATTCACGGTTCTCTTAATGTTATCTAGCGGATTATTTACAATTTTCTTTTCTCCTCGTTTCTTTGGGAAGGTCATAGCATTTCATGTATATCATCTCGGTCAGGACGGGCAAGGTTTTATATGGTAAAGAATTGAATTTTCTCATGATGGTTCTTTCATCAAGCATCGACGTCACCTCGCCCTCGAACCTGAAGCCCGATTAGCCCCAACGCCTCGTTGGGTTATCATGCATATTCCAACTCGAGCTACATGTTACTTGATCAATTCGAGTATCCCAAACGCTCTTATCGGTTACTCAATCCCGTCGCCCCCATCGAGGAGAGGAAAATTCGATATTACCAACGAGACGATAATCCCGGGCAGCAGGCATGAGCACTATAACCCCCCGTCGCGGCTGAATTCAACTTCCCCAGACCACCTCACCACTTCCCCAAAGCCCCAAATGCCGAAAGAAAGCCAAGTCAATCCTTCTCCACAATTTCATAAATTGGATAGAACCCGTACCGTCTTCCATTCTCTTAGCCTCCGCTGCTCCGCATCCCCGAGGACGCAGGCTTATATGTCTCCCCTCCTTTTTGTATTTCTCCGATCCTCAAAGCACGCACGGCTGTTGGTGAGTGGCATAGATGAACTCACTGCGGGGGTTAGGTGATATAGATGCACGTAAATCCCTTGCTGCACTTTATCCAACCTGAAGATGGTAAGTTTTTTTACGGCGAGGGGAAAGTCTGGGCAGAGTCACATTTCGTGGATGGAGACTCTACGGCTGTTTACCCGCTGCGGTTGCCCTTCTTTATATTGACGGAGAGAGGGGGGAAGGGGCATAATAATCTCCTTAACCCCAAATCTATATACGTATAAATATATACAGGATGCGCAACGGGGGTCCTGTTAGAAGAGTCTGTATTTCATTCGCGTTCTAGCTGTGTGAGCGGGAGACTCCAGTGCCATTCAAGACCTAGGAGCGTCACGATCCTACCGCCATCATGACTTTCAGATCGACATTGGTGGTACTCGCCGCCTTCGCGATGCCAATTCTTGCGCAGAATGGCCAATTCCCCGACTGCGCATCTGGGCCGGTATGAAAGTCCACCATTTCTCTCCTTCCTAGAATCGGCGCGGTAGTGCCCCAAGATCACTGACTATCCATAAAAAAGCTCGCTTCCAACAAGGTCTGCGACACCAGTCTAGATCCATGGACTCGCGCTATGGCGGTAAGTTTTGGTGCGAAACAAGGTGATGAGTCTGCGCTGACAAGTTTGCGATGAAGCTTGTGGAGGCTATGAACCTCCAGGAGAAAATCGCCAACTCCGAGGCCGAGTCGCCCGGGATCCAGCGCCTGGGGCTTCCCAAGTACACTTGGTGGAACGAAGCTCTACATGGCGTCGCACGCTCGAGAGGTGTTAGCTTCAAGCAGAACGGCGATTTTAGTTATGCGACGTCTTTCCCGCAGCCGATCACCATGGGAGCCGCCTTTGATATGGACCTGGTCGAGGGGTTTGCTAGTGGGTTCATCCTGAGGTTTTTGAAGGACGGTGTTCCCCGGATGAGTTCTAACAGATTGACATAGATGTCACATCAACCGAGGCGAGAGCTTTTAACAACGCCGGCCAGGCTGGTCTCACATACTGGACGCCCAACATCAACCCTTACAGGGACCCGAGGTGGGGTCGAGGCATGGAGGTCCCATCAGAAGACGCCTTCTTCATGAGCACCTATGTAAAGCATCTCATCCCCTCCATGCAAGGCGGTCTGCATGCAGATCCGTACTTTAAGCTCGTCGCAACCTGCAAGCATTACGCTGGCTATGACATCGAGAGTAAGATGCACATACCACCCCAGCGAAGAAATATGTCTCCCTTGCAGTTTACTTGACTCACACCCTTGGGAAAAAACCAGACTGGCAAGGCAATAAGCGCTACGGCTTCGACGCGAAAATCACCCAGCAAGACCTCCGCGATTATCACCTCCTTCCTTTCCAAACATGCGCTCGCGACGTAAACGCCCAATCCATCATGTGCGCATACAACGCCGTCAACGGCGTGCCCACCTGCGCCGACGACTGGCTCATGAACAAGCTCCTGCGCACGCACTGGAACTGGACCGAGGAGCAGCAGTACGTTACGAGCGATTGCGATTCGCTCAACAATGTTTTCCAGGACCACAGGTACAAGGGTATGAACGCCGCGCAGGTGGCTGCCGAGACGCTCAAGGCGGGATGTGACCTCGATTGCGGGGATTTCTGGCCACGGAACCTCGGGCAGGCGTATAACCAGGGTCTGTTCGACATTAAGATTCTTGATGATTCGATCGCGAGGAGGTTCGCGGCCATGGTGAGGCTGGGTTACTTTGATCCCAAGGCAGATGTGCCGTACAGGCAAATCGGATGGTCGTCCGTCGCTACGCCTGAGGCGCGAGCCTTAGCTCTCCGCGCTGCAACTGAGGGGTTGGTGCTCTTAAAGAACAATGGTGCGCTCCCTCTCGAGAAACCCGGCGGCACCATCAAGACAGTTGCCGTTGTCGGGCCCCTCGCAGCAGCCACCACGCAAATGCAAGGCAACTACTTTGGCATCCCGCAAAAGATTGTCTCGCCTCAAGACGGTTTCAAGGCCGCCGGCTACACAGTTAGCACTGGTCGCGGCTGTGATGTCGGCTGCAGTGGCACGGGTCAGTTCAACGAGGCGCTCAACGCCGCTCGCCAGGCCGATGCGGTGATCTACGTCGGCGGCATCGACGTTTCGGTCGAGGCTGAGGATAAGGACCGGAATGACATCACATGGCCCGGCCAGCAGTTAGCTCTCATTAAGCAGCTCGGAGCGGCCGCCGCAGACAAACCTTTTGTCGTCGTGCATCTGGGCACTATGCTTGACTCGACAGCAATTGTCCAGGATGATAACGTCGATGCGCTCATTTGGGGAGGGTATCCGGGGCAGGATGGTGGAACTGCGATTGCGAACATCGTTTCTGGAGTCAGCGCGCCAGCTGGAAGATTGCCTGTAACTCAGTACCCTGGCAGCTATACTCGTGATGTGAAGATGACGGATATGAACCTCCGACCAGGCCAGGGCAATCCAGGGTAAGCTGTATGATAATCCTCAGAAAGACTGGAATACGACTAACAATCCACGTGCAGGCGAACCTACAAATGGTATACAGGAACACCCGTCTTTGAATTTGGCCATGGCCTCCATTACACCAACTTCAGCCTCACCTTCGACGCTGACCACATCGGTGACCTTCCTACAACCTTCAACACGGCCGACCTTGTGTCACAGGAGTCCACGGAACTCTACAAGGACCTTTATCCATTCACATCGATTCCAGTAAAGGTGACCAATGATGGCGAAGTAGCTTCAGACTTTGTTGTTTTGGCGTTCCTCAAGGGTGAGTACGGTCCAGAACCATACCCAAAGAAGAGACTCGTGGCTTTCACGCGCTTCCACGACGTGGCGCCGGGTGGTACGGCTACAGCTTCTCTGGACATCAACATCGGCACAATTGCCCGTGGCGACGAGAAGGGAGACCTCGTGCTATTCCCTGGAAAGTATAGCATCGTACTTGACATTGATGATCAAGATGTGTGGGAGTTTACCATTGAGGGCGAGAACGAATTGCTTGATTCTTGGCCAGCGAGGTGAGACGTAGCTGGGAGGAGGCAGATTATCTCGTATTCGCAATTAAGTGGAAATATTGTTCTCATCAACTGCATTTTTTTGCCTTTCCACTCTTTCTCCGGTGAATAAAATGATTTGCGGCTAGGCGGGAGGGTCGTCTCGGAAGAGCCGCGATCTAGTAAAGCCCTAAGGGGCAGCTAGCCCTTCGAAAGTGCTCTGATGCCTTTTAGTTTCTCGTATGGCGGAAACCCACCGCGCCACCAAACAGGCTGAGATCATGGTCCGAGCCAAATATTGGCATCGGGTGAATGTCGAAAGTTGGAGCGTCAAGAAAACTATGATCAAGTATTCACCGGTCCTCGTGAACTCGGAAGCGCAAGGTCTCGAAAGAGACCGTAATGTAGTGCAGCCAAATGTCTAGGGTTCATGGCGTGTATTGATTCTTGTTTGAACAAATGTCTCTCGTCAACCTGTCAAGCCAGCATGTGCCCAGGCTGAGCTCATTGCTGGACAACTGGTTAGAGCAGGCTGACCTCCACGATTCTTCCGACGAAACGCCACCAGAAACCAGGACTCTCTAAGTCTCGGAAAGAACGAAGGTGCTCTTTCGAGACATAGCCGTTATGACGTTAGATAGTTGACGGAAGAAAACATGGTTCTGTCTCGCGAAGCAATCGGCGATCAAGAGGGGATGTTGAAGCCCTCGAAGCAAACATCGCTGTGCCTGCCAAGGTTCCGAGACACGGGAGCCAGAAGTATCAGGTACATCCGTCATACCCATCAGGGCTGGAGTGAGGTACATATGTAGTGTAAAGTATCGCTAAAATTCTCCATGCAGCCAGGCTAGGCCGCCCCAGGAGCAGCCACAAAACGAAGATGTCGCGGAGCAGGCAACTCTCTACCACTCGGCATGGCCACAATGTCAGCAAAACGGAAATACGGAACCGCCCATGCTGGGGGAGGCTGCGATTACCCCTGAACGGCACAGGCACGAGTATAAATAGTGTGGCGCTCGGGCTGCATGGTGACTGGATATGGCTCAACGTGATGGAGTAATGGGGGTTTTAATGCTGGTCCAGCTGAAGTCTATGAATGAAATACTATCAATCCAATTGATCAATCACTGAGGCAAGTAATACCGTCTGCATTAGTCAATTTCCTGGCCTTGGTGATTCCGTCCGGTTTCTGTCCCAGCGTCGTATTCCATCCATGACCAAGGCACACTTAATCCACGCATTATATACCCTAGCGCCCTTCCATAGCCTGGCTTCTCGTCGACAAACAATGACGAAGTGGGCATGGAGCCCGAGACACCGTTTGTGGCCAACTTGATCACCAGTTGCCTTTTCGCCTCCTCACTCTTCGATCTTCGAACGCGAGAGGGTCCTTGTCAGAAAGTGCCTTTGTCTTGAGGTTGGATTTACGTCGTCAACAGTGTCTCGCGAATGGCATGTTGGAGGGTCGTTTTCGCTTTGGTGAATAGCAACATTTACTTCTTCCCTGCTGTTGACGGTTGCCAAGCATACCGTTTGCCGGGTCCCGGATCCGTCCCGCCTGCTACGGAAACACAAGGACTCGAGTGCTTTTTCGTTCTGGAAATCTGGGTCGCTCTTCCCCTCTCATCCCTGAAAAAGGAAGGTCTGATCAATAATTGCATAATATTATAATATCGCATATAACAATTATTTCAAGAGATTTCAAGAACCGCATATAACTTTGTCGTTGTTGAGTAAGAGATATATCGACAAGGCAAGCAGAGGTAACATGAGTTTTAAAATCTAGTAATTTACAGCAGCCACAATCGTTCCAATGGCGGTGTCCACAGCCTTTATGCGCCGGGTAGCCCATAACGGACGTCATCGCTGCTGTTTACACGTGGCGTGTTTGTCCATTCTGCCACCCGACCCGGTGTATAGCAAACTGCACCTTGCATGAGAAGTTTTCTGATATTTGTGGCAAGAACAGGATGAGGATCAGGCCTTGGGTGAATGTCGTCTGGCTCGAAGATACGGGGGACGTCGCCGTTCATATCTACCCGGCTCGCGTTCTGGTCTTCCTGGTACTTGATACCGCTCACACATTAGACGATTAACCGGTGTAGGTCGAGATGACAGTGATAGAGGGCCGAGGGGAACGATATTCATACAAGTATATTCCTTGATTTCGACGCCAGCAGGTAAGCTTAGACCAGTACAGCTAATATTGTTTCTGAGGCACCTTGCCATCATCTTATTGGACTCAAGAAGCTAAGGTGGGCAACTGCTGCAACTGCTCTACCTCACCACACATTCTCTTGCCATCACATTCTTGCTCGTGGCTGGCTGAGGGAGACGTGGACAGCCCTGGTGAATAAGTAAGCTGAATCCACCGCTGTTTGAAAATCAACGTTGAGGTTAGTGTCTCGAAACCAGGCCCGTAAGAAAGTGTTGTGGTCACTCTCCGCGTGTAGTTCAGGCATCCTCCTACAGACAGCCGAAGAGCTTCGTCACTCTCATCGGATGCCAAGTGGGGAGGTTAGCCGAGGGCAGTTCGATCGTTTCGATCGCCGACTTGAACCCCTTCGCGCTACCTCCCGAATGCACTTCAAAGACGGGCCGTCCCGTGTCGGGATTGTGTCCTGTAAATGCAAGAGTGCCGATCGGAGATGCGACTGGAGTCGCCGAAATACCCTAGTTGGTTCGGGGCACGCCATGAGTCTCGGAACATCGGGGCATATTAATGCGGACGGCATCGGCGGGACAGAAGGTTAAGCTCTCCCAACAGTCGTTAATTGGAAGAAGAACGGTAGAAAAGCAATCATCCTCCCCGCCCGCCTCTCCTTGCCCGATGCGGTATGACTGGAGATCTAGAGAGCGGGCGCTGAGAGAGCCGAAGTATTAATCGACAGCTGATGATGTGTACAATAAAAGCACATTGATGCCATCCTCTTTCTCAGCCCTAGATACAACTAACACAGAATGACTGCAGTATAATTGCGGGGTTGGTGAGGATTATCCCCGCGGTGGGAGTTTCAGCCCGCCCTCTCCTCTCCTTGTGGTGCGCATGTGAGGTATTTCGACCCGTTCACTCGCCGGCCCGGGAATTCTAGACTTCGGAGGCGTCCGGAGTTTGCGCCCAGCCAGCCAGCCGCCAGCCGATCGGCAAGAAGCCGGTCCCCGAGAATGTTATCTGCTTTACCTTACTGGCCCCGTTTGCAATCGGACTTTCGTTAATGCATCGCTATTCATCACATGAATAGATAAACAGTGAGACGTGCATCAACACGCCTGATTAACTGCCTGGCAAGTCGGTGAGAGGAAGAGGGGGGGGATATCGAAGATTGCCCAAAGCCAACCAGTCCAAGCAGTGAGCGAGAGTGGCACTTGTACGAATAGAAATAGATGTGACAGGATGATACATCCTCTCCAAGCACTCACACATATGATATATATAGCGTTTGGTGTCCACATCAAAATCCCTTCTTCAATAACACACAGCTCCTCATCGCTAAACTTTCTCATCAAAACCTCTTCAGTTCCCAAAACTTGTTCTACCTTAATCAATCATACACTGAGCCCAGCAACATGGCAGACATCCAGACCAACCAGACCCGTCAATATGGCGATCTCATCGTCACCATGACATCTGACTACACATGGCGATGGGATGACCGAGGTAGCGGCGCCGATAGAGATGGTGGCTTTTGGCATGCCAAAGCACAGGGAAACCTCAAACCCCTGGGCTCCATCGGATTTTCGAGCTATAGTAGTCCCGTTCGGAAGCGAGCAACGCTCTTGGTTGGGCCCAAGTCTGGCAGCAGTAAGCCAGCGGTTGCCGCACCGAAGGATTATACCTTGATCTGGAAGGACGAGAAGAGCGGTGGAAAATATGACGGGTCTTTCCGGCGTCCCGTGGCCCCGTCCGGCTACGTGGCCGTTGGAGATGTCGTCATGGGGAGCTGGGGCAAGCCGAGCACCAGCGACATCTGGTGTGTGAGAGCCGATCTCGTTTCGGAGGGCCGATATAGAGATTGGGGCGTGTGGGATGACAGGGGTTCAGGCGCCAAAGCCGACTGCTCTATCTGGGATATTCACCCAATCTCCATCGGCACCTACGGCACCGATAAAATCCCACTCACTGCCGACTGCTTCCGGGCCAACAACTCTTACTCAAAGCCCGAGACGTCAATCGCCCGCGTCCCGCTTCTGGAGATCAAGAAGGACTTTACGCAGTTCAATACTCCGCTGCCGGACCTGGACCCGCATAAGCTGCCGAGCAGAGGCGACACATTCGGCAAGTTGGAGCAGTGCCGCGTTGTGCTGCCATTTATCGTCCACTTCGAAACCGACGACCAGCAGTGCGTAGACAACGTCGCAAACCCTTTCTGCATTTCGAGCAGGTCCATCGCCTGGACGGTATCGGAAATCTACAATAACGATAGTAGTGGGTCGATTAGACGTACGGATTCGGTGACGACTGGGCTTTCAAAGGAGAAGTCGGAGAGCTTCTCCCATAGCGCCGGTGTTAGTGTCTCGTCCTCCTTCGGCGTCTTAGGAGCCAGCTTCGATGTCAGCTTGAACTACCAGTTCAGCTACCAGCAGAACAGCTCCTACACCGAGTATGAGGTGCATACGAGGGAGGTAGAGTTCACTGGTGGCCCGTATTCTGCCACTGTCGTGTTCGCTAAGCACATCTGGCTCAAGAGCACTCGCTCGGACGAATCCTGGGTTCTGGGAGAGGTTGAATTCAATGCCAACGAGGAGCTTCACCTGAAGGGCGTTTCACTCAAGGATGACTAGTTGGTCGGTCTTTTGAGAGCTAGCTGCCCAGGATTTAATTGCTTGTTGCTCGGCTTTTGTTTATGCTGTGGCGGGTATACAGGTAGGCCAGGGCAGAATACTGGCTGCAGCAGAGACTGGTGCCAGCTTCGGTCTTGTCTGAGCTCTTGTGTGTGGTTGGTGAAAATTCGGATAAGGTACTATATCATTTGGGGAGGTATTTCAATATAAGAATAATCCTTCGCATTATGCTGACACCCCGAGTTGAGAATGAGGTCTGGGCTCATTGGCCCTGTCGAACAATGCATTGTTTCCCTCCGAGGTACTTTGTACAGGGCTGTGTGACAGGGGGAAAGTGTGTAAAGTACGAAGTACAAAGAACATCGGAGTACCGAGGAACTTAACCCGCACTCTGAATGCAGGTACGAAAATACGACTCGACATTCCTTTTTCTCTTCTCCTCATGGCGCCTGCCTTGGGATTTTTCCAACTTTCTCATGGGGTCGGACCCAAACCCGAACCCGCTCGAAAAATCAATGGCAATGGAGCACTGCAGAGAGCCTTTTCACTCACCAAATTCAGAAACACGCCGTCCGTGCCCACCAGAAAAGATGGAACCAGTGACGTGATGGTCGCTTTGTGTCTCCTCGGCCAGGGGCTAAGGTCTCGCCCCATCCAGTTGCTATTCCTGGTCCGTCGCTGCCCAGTGGGCATCCAACCAAACCCAAACCGTCTTCGTTCTTCTCCACCTATCATCAAATGGACCCCTGAGCCTTGTTCTCTTGGCATCCCGGTTACTAGTGTAGCGAAGTACGAAGTATCTTCTTCCGCCTCTGTCACCGTCAAGTGGAGAGTGCACTGAGGTAGCGTGTACGAAGTACACTGCTTCGGACTAGCATCAGGAGAGCAAAGCTTGCCTTACCGCGGGAAAGGGGACTGAACGGGACTGAACTGCACTATTATGGAGAAGGCCAAGGCGAAGAATTTCTCCCGTTCGAGAAGGAAACTCGGGATTATCCCACTCTCTCGCTCCCGTTACTTCGCGCATTTATTTAGTCTTTTCTTTTCCACTTTCCATGCTACTCCATCATCTGATCCTTTGTTTCTGAATCAGGTCGACGAGACTGTCTTGCAGCCGACAGTGGGTTCGTGGTGTCTCCAGACTCCAGCTGAACTTTGTCTGATCTCGCTCGCGTCTGGTTTGTCGCTCAGCCTCCATCCTTCACAACCAGAAAAACCACTGGACTGGAGGCTCCAGAAACAAAAAAGTGGCTGCATGTCTTGACGCCCTCGCGAAAGTCGGGTTTTGGGCTCTTGCCAACTTTAGAATTCTTCTTCTCTTTATAACATTCGCTTCTTTCTCAAGACTTCCTTGGAGGACATTCTTGGTCGTTCTTTTACCATTTCTTGCTCAGTCCATTTTTCGATTCCCCCAGTGTCGTGTGTATCACCTATATTAAGGCCCGCAGTGAGTGTCTGACGAGCTGAAGAAAAGAAGGGGGAATACGAGAAGGCAACCACGCCTTTTCATGCAACTCGCATTAGAGGCCGACGATAGCGACCCCTGTCCCCTGGTCAAACGGTTCTCGGGCTTTCCCTCTCTCGCTTAAAATCCAGCCATGATATCTTCGCCGACTCTATCTTTCTGGAATCTATAATCGAGGAGATATCTCGACTAATAATCCAACTTTTCAATTCACAATGGTGTCATTCTTTGGCATAAAATTCAAAGGGGAGAAGAAGAAGAAGTAAGTCCTCTCTTATATGCATCTAGGATAGCAGCCAGCTTGGATCTACGATCCCCTACAAGCATGCCTCAGTATTGATGGGTCGGCGATCTTGGTTCTAACTGTCTGTCTTCCCGTCTTAATAGGAAGCCACCGCCGGAGAGACCTCCACTCCTAAAGTCGCCATGGAGGCAAGAGGAAAAGATCGAAAACCCCGAGCTGTTCGCCCCTTCGTTAAATCACCCCAGGATATTTCGTGGCGGCGAGCGGCCGGAATCCAGGCCGAACTCTGTCATAGACCGAATGTCGAGGCCTGGGACAGCCATGTCGATGCGGTCCGCTGTCGGTATGGTGCGTCCACCCTTCGCCAGCGGCCTCTATGCGAACGGTGGGGCGTCAAGCATGATTGACCTTTCGGCGCCTCTCTCCAATCCTCCATCGATCTCCAACTTCCGCATGAACTCCTCCTCGGTAGATTTGCGCCATCACTTCGGACACACGGGATCTATTAGCAGTATAGACTCTCGTCCCGGCACATCTTCCGGTATGGAAAGACCGACCTTGGAGTTGCCTTTTGGCAAGGACTTGGCAGTAACCCGTTCTCGTGGACGCTCGCCACTGGGCTCTTCAGCAACCGCGGAGGATTTTGCCGCCTCGAGACACGAACCGGTCAGTCCTCCGAGACTGAATGGACCTCCCGTTTTCGTACATGAACCCTCGGACGAGTCTGAACGCGATGTTCAGAGGGGTATCCCGTCTCCTCCCCACTCCATCCTCGATACGGACAAGCCAAGTGCCGTCGAACTGAGCGCACCAGATACGAAGCGCAGTGCCAGCTCTCTCAGGCATGTAAGCAACGCCGAAGACGACATCATTGACCGCTACCGCCTTTCCTCTGGCACGACTTCACCCACACCTTCGACGTCTCTTTCAGCAAGTGGATCTCAACGTCCCGCCCCTCTACCTTCTCCAGCACCATCTGACGCTACGAAACGCGAAAGCGACGAGTCGGAAGCCCCACGATGGGGAATACCTGTAATTCAAACCGTCCAATCACGCCGGGATACACTAAAGGTCGAAATGCCCCGGCAGCCTAGTATCATGATGAATATCGAGGACCTGGGTAAATCACCCTTTGCCGACTTTAAGTTCACCGATGATAGCGATGAGGACGAGAAGAAGACTTCGCCTCCACCTACCACACGGCCCCATGTGCTCCCCTCTCCTACATCTCCGAGGGAGATGTTCCGTGCTAACCGGCCAGCGCCTCTGCAACTGAACACCGCCCCACCGAAGCCCAACGTCGCCGCGGCTCCTACTTCAGCCGGGCTGGGCATCACATCTCCAAGCTGGCCGCTTGCAAACGACTCCGCCCTTACCCCCGATCGTAATAATAATGAGCAAGGAGCGCAGACGCCCCACCAAATTGAGGCTCCCGCCCTCATCATGGGTTCCACTCCACCCCGGAGCCCAGTGCACGCAGAGATCCGCGGCCGGCAAATGCACCCCGATGTGCTCAGACCTGGACCTGCAATGAGGCCACCTCCCGGACCGATGAGGGGCCCATCCCCGCAGGACATGCGACACGGTCCCCCGCCGGGCCGCCGACCTTCCCCGCCCAGAGGTAGGGGTCCTCATCCGAATCATCCAAACAATGGAAACCCCGGACCCAGGAGATCCCCCACCGAAGGAATGGGGCCCCGCCCTAGACCCGGTCCAGGTCCCGGCCCCGGGCCACGGCCTAACGGCATGGCGCCGCATCCACCCCGTGGTCCCATGGGTCCCATGGGCCCCATGGGACGAGGCGGTCCTATGAGGTCGCCACCACCTCCAGGTATGCGGCCGTATAATGGGTCCCCAGGACCTCGAGGTCCACCACCTAACAGGGCAATGGACCCTCGCGGCCCTCCCAATGATCACCCGCACCCGCCCCGACAAGGCCAGGGCCGACCTACCATACGAGCAGTTCAAGAACCCATGGAGCGGCCACGACCAGCCGAATTCACGAGATTCCAGGATGTTGAGCTCGACCTATCTTTTACCTTCCCTAGCCCCAAGAACTTCGAGCCCGATGTTCGCAGCTCTGACTTTTCCGCTCCCCGAGAAGCTTCACAACGCTCTCCAATGGCGGCGCCGTCGTCTGGCGGCCATCCACCCGTCTCGCCGCTAAGCGACACCAACTGGCCCCTATCCATGCCGATGCCATCGCCATCAATCTCTCTCCCTAGCTTCTCGGCGCCGACAACGCCTCTCCCGCTGACACCCACCCACAAAGCTCCTATGTCCGACAGCGAGTCCTCGCCGCACCCCCCTCCATCTCTACGAATAGCTACCAACCAGCCACAGCCCAGCGACCTGCCGCCGCTCGTACCTCCGCCGAAGAACCCCATGCGGACCGCTTCCCCATCTCCAATGGGGAGGAAGCCGCAGCAACCTGTGGTGGGCAAGGCGCCGCCGAAGCACCCGAGAGAGCAGTTTCTCGGAACGCAGAGTTTGGTGAGGCAGACGGGGATCCCGGATAGGTTTGGCTCGGCATTTATATGAATAGCGCGATGGTTTGGCTCGTCCTGGTTCTTGGTTTTGTTTGGGATTATTTGATCTTAATCGTAATGTCTTTTGTTCTTTGGCATATACCTGGTGGTTTCTAAGATATTCATGGATCGGATGCGGATTGAAAATTGACATTCGGAGCGATGGGCATATATATATATCTATAGATGGCGGGTTTGAAAATATACGATGTACATTCCGATGACTTATTCGATGTTGAGCGCCTGCTTTCGTTCAGCCATGGGGGATTCATACCTGTGTAGAGCAGAATAGTTGAATGACAGAAGAATTAATCTGGCTCGAACTGGACCGGGTTCTACACACTGAGTGTGTAATTCTGTCTATCCGTTACACACGGAAAACGAATTCACGAGATTTGTTTATCGGGCGGGCCAAAGTGATTCTTCGGGACCTCCGGCTCGCGATGGGGATCCGGCTCCGAGAAGACGGCGGGCGACGTCCGGAGTTTCTTGAAGAAAAGTAAAAATACTCCTCCCTGCGTCCGCCCCTCCGCCCGAGTCCAATCACCTATCATCTGGGTGGTCTCCCATAAACCAAGGGAAATAAAGAATAGAAAATCGTTCATTCCAATGGTCGGACATCTACAAAGGTATTACGAAGTACTTTAAACGGCGGTGCTAAAGCAAGACGCTAAAGGAAGCTGCGCTCGCTCCCACTCTTCAAATTGTAATCAATACTATCCCTTCGTCTTTGGCGCCCGTGGGGTTTCGCGTTGTTCGTTTTTCCAAGGAAGCATCAGCGATTCTGGGAAAAACGATGCGGACATCCCGCGCTAGAGTCGGGAGGCGCTGTCCACATGGTCGTTTTCGGGGAATGGGGGTTTCTGGGACTCCCCAGACTGGCGTGATGGACCAGGTTATTGTGTGTAATAGGTACGAAGTAATGGGATCAATTTGATACTCTTCTGCTTCTTAACCAGGCCAGCCAGCCAGGCTAGCCATAACCAGGCCGTGGGATTGATGGTGTGCAACAGGGGCCTCTGCAACGGTGCTTGAGCTTAGCGACCAGAAGCGGGGGCATATTTTTTTTTCCTTTCTTTCTCTTATCGCCATCTCATGAAGTTTTTTTCCTTGATCAATCTCTCACATTTTTCTCCCAACTTAAGAAACTCAATTGGCGCTGCCTTGCAAACTCGATTTCCAAGTTTGCTCGAGACCGGCTTCAAACTCTATTTTTCTTCTTTAATATTTCCTCTTCCGTCGTCTATGACGCCCTTCCCTCTCATCGCTCCCCTCAATACCATCAACTCGACGGCACATCGCTGTATGTGCCGATTCAGGCACTAGAATTACCAGCAGGCGACTTTGAAGTCTTTGCGCTTGCTGAAAGGGGACGAAGAAAGACTTACTGGAGAACAGTAAAACAGACAAGAGAATTAAGAAAAGGGATTTTTTCTAGAATTATATTCCTTCCTTTCTTTCTAGTTGGAATCGAGGGTTGAGCATATCAGTCCTGGCGATAGACAACTTTGTTACTCGAAGAAAAGACGTCTCTTTGATGATCGGTTAGGACCAGGAGACTGATTTATTCGAGTTTTTATCTTTTTTATATTTTCCCCAACTTAGCGCTGCTCGGTATGTTGAGATGAAAATGGCAAAGAAAACGTGGCAGGCACATGTCTAACGAGCGCTTCAGGTGTTGCTATCTCACGTCTTGGACTCATCCACAGCTTTGGATACAGAAGACGTCTGCAGAAGACGTCTGCAGACAGGGAAACAGGAGCACTACCGCCTTTTCGCTCTCTAAAGGAACCTAGCAAAAGAAGCAAGGGTGTTGTGGCAAACAGGAAAAAAACAAAATGCCAACCATCCCCGTCCCCATCAAGGGTTTCGGCACCATCAACCCCGTCGTCGTCCAAGAAAACACGGTCAGCTCCAATGACGCCTCGCCCGCCCCCGAAGACGAGCTCGTTCGTCAAGGCCTAGAAAAGATCCAGGCCCAGCGCGTGCACTGGTACTCGTACCTCACGACCATCGACTTCTGGCTAGTCCTCCTCGTGGGCCAGGTCCTCGCCCTCTGCATCACTGCCACCAACACCTTCTCGTCCTTCCTGGCCGAGAACGACACGAGCATCCCCGCCTTCCAGGTCATGTTCACCTACGTGCTCATCATCATCATCTACCTCCCCATCTGCCTCTACCACTACGGTCCGCGCAAGTGGGGGCGCGTCGCCCTCCGCCACGGCTGGAAGTACCTCATCTTCGCATTCCTCGACGTCGAGGGGAACTACTTCACCGTCTTGGCCTACAGGTACACCAATATTCTATCGGCCCAGCTGCTCAATTTCTGGTCCATTGTATGCGTGGTGCTTATCTCCTTCTTCCTCCTGCGCGTCCGGTACAAGCTCTTCCAGATCATCGGCATCCTCGTCTGCTGCGGCGGCATGGGCATCCTCCTGGCCTCCGATCATATCCAAGGCACCAACGGCGGAAGGGGCGAGAACATGCTCAAGGGCGACCTCTTCGGCCTCCTCGGCGCCACGCTATACGGCGTCAGCAACGTCACCGAGGAGTTCCTTGTCAGCAAGCGCCCCATGTACGAGGTCCTCTCGTTCCTCGGCATTTGCGGCCTCTGCATCATCGGTGTCCAGGCCGCCATCTTCGACCGCCACACCATCGAGGGCGTTGTCTGGACGGGTCCCGTCATCGGTTACCTCGTCGGGTTCACTCTCGCACTTACCATCTTCTACACCCTTGCTCCCATCATCCTGCGCATGGCCTCGGCGGCTTTTTTCGACATTTCGCTCCTCACTGCTAACTTTTGGGGCGTCATCATCGGTATTCGCGTTTTTGGTTATGTCATCCACTTCATGTACCCCATCGCCTTCGTGCTCATCATCCTTGGTCTCACGACGTATTTCCTTGCTGGGAGCATGCTTGGTGACTCTAAGAAGCCGTGGCTTGGCGAGAACCAGGAGGGGGGTGTCGCGGGTATTGGGACGGCGAAGTTGAAAGCTTTGAATGCTGCGAAGAAGGCTCAGGTAGAGGCCGAAACGACCGTGGAGGTATAGGATTGAGAGAGAGAGAGAGAAGGGTGAGGGGAGAGTTGTAAAGGAAACGCTTAGTTGGGAAGGAAAGAGAGAAGCGTGTTCTTTTATTAGGTCGTAGGTGAGTTTTATTTTTGTTTCGCATTTGTAGTGATGCTGATCTGGAGACTAACAGTACTGCAAAGTTTACTTTCGAATAGGTGGATTATAGTCTATCGTCTATCTTTAGCTATTTTACTACCCCCTTTTTTCAGAAATACATTTTTGGGAAATGCGATGACCATATCTCCACTCTTTCTCTCTACCCGTTCATTGCTTGCCTTTGACTGTCACGAAGATGAAGACGACATGATACCCTCCTAGGCTCCGTCCTCTTGGCAGCCGTTCGAGTAAAACCATTATCGCAATCTCCTCTTGTAGCCCGACTAGCTTCTAAGCGTCAACAGTAAGACAACGCCATCTGTAGCAAGTTTTTGCGAGGAACTGGAGAAGGAAACAATATGCGAGGCGGATCTACCTTGTATCACGAAGGCCAATCAGCAAGGCCGCCATGGCTAATCCGGGACCAAATTACGCAGATCCCACTCGGAATCGGCCGCCGCGCCGAGTTCACCCCGGCGCTTGACGGGGCCGAGCCGTAATCTTAGTCGTCAATACTCTTCCTCCCCACAATCCTTCCCGAGGACCACACGAACCACCACCGCACATCCTGGCAAACGAAGTACGCGAGTTGGTGCCTCTGGTGGACGACTGTATTGGCCAGCAGCACTGAAGAGACTTACACGCTTGATCGACATTGCCGAGGACTGTTTTGCTATTAGTGCGGATTCTTTTTCCTTTTTTATAGTAAACGCTCGATATGGGGGTTGGGGTTTCCCGTCCTCCCAGTGATGCATTTTCTTCACCTCCCCCGACTATTAGAATACTATCGAGTATGGCCATATTGTGCGGCCTCTCGTCTGTCGCCCCACTCCTGCAAATATATATAGGTTTCATGGTCGAACGCTGTACAAGCAGGTAAATGACATCCATCTTTGCAAGGGAGCCACTGAATCCCCAAGAACGAGAGACTTCCCTTCCATCCCTTATAAAAGCATCCGAGGAAAGGTACCCTGGTATTGCTACTTCGTATACCGGTGGCATGAGGTCCTCGGAATTCAAGAAGTGGCCAGAAAAGGGCGATTCTGAAAGATGCATTGAATCTCTTGAGCTCGAAAAACGCGGGTAGTCTCTAGCACTTGAAAGATTATTTTAGACATATCGCCCTTCGGAAAGGTAGATTCCGTCATAAAGGATCCGATTTTAAGCCTATTGAAGAAAGGCGCAAGCTTGGATAACCAACTTAAGGAACACTATCCAGGACCTTGAGAACAGGGCCTATTCCAGTTTATGACAAGTAGTGGGTGGTGCGTCCTTCGCTGTGACACACCCCACGCAACATATGCCAACCAAGGCCTGGAGATCCAGAGCCATGACTGACAGTGGCCTACCTACTACAGGAATTTCACATAAGTGCCGACTTGGAGTTGACGTATGTGGGATTAGTCTGAGTTGCCAGAATCCACAGGACTTGCATGAGCGGCTCGCCGGTCTTACTAGTTTTAGGGCACTGGGCTTTGGAAGAAGATCGCTTTCGAGGAAAAGGTTGATGTATCTAGCCTCTTCCATTCTCTTCTTTCTTTTCCGCCTTCCCCCCCCGCCTTAGGTATTCGATTATTGAGCACCTGTCTTAGAGACTTGGCTGCGAAACGTCCGCCAAGTAGGCAGGAACACTCGATCCAGCCGCAGCAGCTGTTGCGCCACTCGAAGGCAGCCACGTCTATAACGGGCGGCGGCAATGACGTAAAGACAAGTTCTCCTCTGCATCGGACTTGGCGCGGAGATTCCTTTCTGCGGTTTACAGTTCGGGTGTTCTGCAAGAGCACTGGATCCTACGGCAGAGGGTACATGTAGAGGTCGGCTTAGGCAAGGGGACTTCTTGGGATCGGATTGCGACCTAGTTTTACTTCTTCCCTAGCTCCAAGGAGGACCTTGCGGGACCGGAAACACCGAACTACGAACTACGGTGGTGCCCGTCTCGCGACCTCATCCCGGCGGAGAAAAGGAACCGCAACGTACTAGAGGAGATGAGAGGAAGAACTGAGGGGTAGAGAACGAGAGGAGAAGGAAGAAAAAAAAAAAATCGTGCGTTCTTCACCCTCCATCTCGAGAGTCGGCAAGCGGGGTCTTTCCGCATCTGGACGTGACGAGTGGGGTTGGCAAGAAATAAAGGTTCGAGAAAGGAAAACGCGGACTCGTCATCGTTGCAAAGAGCTGCAGCTATCACACACATTTCCTATGGTCTGCGTCTGTGGTCTGCGGCTACTTCGTAATGATGCGCGAAAGAAGTTCCGGTTGGGTGGGAACCTCTTTGGTCTGGCTGGGCCGAGCGAGATTGGGACGCGGGGTATCTTAGGTGGGAAAAGGGAAAATCCAGTGAGATCGAAACGTAATACGTTAATGGGTGTTGGGATGGAGTGTATTAATAGATTTGTGTTTTTCACCTGCTGATGCTGCCCAGAAGGCTACGGCGGATGGGTTCCAGCATGAGAGCTTCAAACCTCAAAGCTCATTGCTCCGATTTCTAACCGTTTGGTCGCGGGCTCCGCGATGTCGTACACATACTCTAGGACCACCGTACCTCTTCCGTTGATGAACATGCTCGGAAGAAATACACTAGACTTCAGGGCCCTCAAACTCGCCAAGTCGGGCGGGTCTATGCCCTCACGAGGGATTGAAGGTTAGAACTTAGAACCGAGGGCGGGCATCCCGTGCTTGATCTTGGAGAAGTACGAAGTATCGATACTTTATATTGGTAGCAAAGGATTCAATATGTTTGGAGCTGAATCAGGAAGCTCTCGGGAAGTGTTTCTAAAGTCGGGGTTTGATCCTTCACTCGCCCGAGTCCGCACGGTGCATCGGCCCAGAAGGGCAGATCATCGATACTGAAGGCGGTCCAAGGGATTGGATTGACAGGGGGCTGGCCTGGGAAGTATGAAGTCGTAGTGCAGGCCAGGTCAGAGAAGCGACACCGAAGGCTACAGGTTTGGTGGAAAAAGGAAAAAGCCGGAAATTGTTTCTCTTTGGTGGTTAATATGACCTCATCACTATCTCGTTTCGTGACCGTGCTGTTCTTCTCTCTGCACTACGACATGGCTTGTGCAAGCGAACTACTCATAGTTGCTTGTGGATCACCTTCAAATACCACCGACACGTCCAGTTTGCGTGAGTGGATGCTGCTAAGAACGCGTCGTGGATATTGCTACAAAACTAATTTGGTCAAAAAGGGGCTCTTTCTTGGCTTCGAAACCACGGCAGAACGGAGCAAGATGGAAACGGATATATCAAACGCTGGAGGTGCCAACAGATGGCGTCGCATCGCATAGCTAACCTATGAAGTGTGAAGTAGGCTGTTCAGGCCCGGAAGGCGATAAAAGCCAGCCATCGATTGTCTTTCGGATACGAGACTCGATGAAAGGAATAAAGGAAATCGATGCCTGCGGGTTGATTCGTTCTGAGCTCTCCAGGCGACGACGGTCCGTCCGCATTACATTCCAAGTCTCCAGGTCCGTTCTTGGTTATTTGCTCGTCATAATCTCCCAATTAGTCTTCGGTCTGGAATTTCGTGAAGATATCAAACCAGCGGACCTGCTGAATGGCTTATTCGCCCTGCGCCCGAGATGAAGCAAGGGCATCTTCTAGGCTGTAGATTCTTTCATCAAATATGCAGCTGCTCGCGCATCTGGGAACACAGGGCGCAGCGTCAGGTACAGAGGATTCCTTCACTTGATATTTTACACACACGACAACTTGCAGCTCGAGATTAGGCGGCAGAAACTACTGGCACGCATAGCGCGTGCGCACTTTCTCTTTCTTATGAGGCGAAAAACAAATCTGGTATCGTATCACGGACCATCTCGCGGTATGCGAGTGTACGTTTGTATTGAAGGGGTAAATTGGGAGAAGCCGCGGAGGAAGCCTCAGAAGCCATACAAATCCGCGCCTTACTCGATTAGGAGGAAGTTGTCCAGAATGCTCGCTGGCAGGGGTTCTCTTTCTTCTTTCCCTTTTTCTCTTTTTCTCTTTTTTTTTTTTTTTTTTTTTTTTTTTTTGCACCTTTGGTTAGAGTGTGAGACAGAGGCTAATATGGATCTTGGAGCGCGGCTTTTCTGCTAGAAGAGTAATCCCGATCTTCATAAGAGCTGGATTCAAACATCAGACAAGCCGCAGAGGACCCCTGAGCTAACGAGAGTCGACGAGATTGTTCGGAGTTGCCAATTAGAGGGAGCGTGTCCTTCTTAACCGCTAAACCGGAACTAAGACCCGCAATCCCATTTCATTAGCTACTCGAACCTCGGAAGAACTTAGCAATGACAAGACAGCTTGAGCTCCTGCCCCCACAGGCCCCAGGGCCCCAGAGAAGCCAAACAAACCAGCGAGCCGTTGTTGCAACGAAGTTTCAAAACCGTGTGACGAGGATCGACCGTGCCATCTCTCGATGCCGGCAACGCAGAGCTCATCCGGCATTCAGGGCCGCTGCGTAAGATCGACCCCGCCTGCATAAGTCGATATGGTGAGGGAGCTGTTGACGAGATCGATTCCTAGGTTGATCCTTTGCAAGGTCCGTGGCATCTGTTACGGATGAAGGGGACAGCTCCGGAGGAGACTGGCCGCCTAAGAGTGTGTCAACGATGGGTGACTATCGTATGCGTTTAGAAGCAGGTATTATGGTACCGGACTGGCGGGTAAGAGTGAATGATGAGCAGACGGCTGTTGGAACGGCGGGATACGCCCCGTGGTTGATTATGGGCTTGCCAAGGGCATAGACTATAAAGTACGAAGTAGTGAAAGCTGGCTTTCTCTACCCTAAAAGTGAATGCATCAAATCAATATTACTGCGACCTCTATTCGAGCTTGAAGAGCCGGGTTGAGCGAAGCTCTTGGGCTCTGGATCGACCTGCACCATGTTACGGAGCTTCGAAGCAATACATTTACGCCCTTGAGTCCTAACAAGTCCAAGTATTCAAGTAACTGGCACCGTCTTAACGTTTTGGTTCTCCTCCTCCATTGGCCAAAACCGGGGTGAGTGAAGCTCGAGACATAAATTCCCTCAGCCCATCCGGCTTATTACGGAAACCGGTGATATTAGACCCCCACTGCTCTCAGAATTGATAATGATCCTCCAGCTTTGTCAAGATCAGTGGTATTGGCCGGTTCATTAACAAAGTACTTGAAAAAAAATCGATCTAGATTTGATCCCACCTCGATGGACGGCTGGTGCCGCTCTTAGCCAAAATAATAGGAAAAAAAAGGGGTGTTGGTAATACGTGTTCAATCTTTTGGATCTAGCGCCTCAAAGTTGGCCGTCGTGAGCATGAGCATTCTCTACTGAGCTCCAAGAACGTAGGCACGAAGGAGCGAGGTCTTGGCGAATTATCACGACGACGACGCATTCGAGGGAGAAACCGTAGGCCCCTGGCTGGACTGTTGAAGACGAGCTTCCAAATTTGATCGAGAGCGACCCCAATTTCTCCAGCTCCCGGGCCCAGGGGTAGAAATGCGATAAAGTGGAGATCAAATAGTGCAAATCGCAACTCACTTGTAATATTAACATGGACCCCCCTTTTGCTCCGAAGTACGAAGTTGGCCTCGGGTATGGAGCTAAGCTCTTTGGCACCAGCTCAGTGTGCTATGTCGTGTGGGCTTCGCTGGTTCAATGTACTTCGTGTGTCTACTTCGCAAAGCCACAGTCGCACTACTTGTTCATATCCGCGCCCAACAGTTGATGAAAGTGTCTTCACACATACTCCGTACTCTACGAATGATGAGTTCACTGTTGCAGCATGCTTCTTCATCAACGGCTGGGGCTAGAGGTGACGAAGAGTCCACCGCATCTGGAGACGTCGGTGGTGCGCTTTTGAATGACCCGAGGATCAGAACCGACTAAAAGCGAGTGATTGATTGTTACCAGTTTACCATCCTGTCCTGGTAGCTCCACGTTCGCCTTCGGTATACTTTCCCTTTCAAACTGCCAACTTCCTTGGGCAGATGTCTCGTGCTCCGTTCCGTTCCTAGACATTGACAGCCTCAACGCTATTGATTCGTTGCCAAGTACCTGTAGTGGCCAAGGCAATTGATGGGCAACGGCGCGCCACCGCGACGAAGTCAGCCTTGATCAATTGATGAAGCCACAACTTGCCAAGTGCTCTGAATTTCTGTGGTTCAAGCACTGTACGTTTGGCTGTTGAGTTGATCGAGTGAAATCTTGTCGGCGAACCGCGGCGTGGGTAAATGAGTTGACCTTAGTACCTTCGCACGTAGGCATGCAAGTATCAAATGTTGCCTTCCAGAAGGCCTGTACCCTGGAGATTGTCCTGGACGGTTCGCTCTGCCGTATTGTCGGAGAAGAGGACAAGTGGAGAAAGGTGCTGCAGGTTTCGCCTCTCGCTGGTCTCTCACCACCGGCGCCTTCCAACAAAAATTTCTTTGAAGTATTGATGACATCAACTGACTCTCGTTGGGTGACAGCTGGCACTGAGGAGGAAGGAGTCAGTGGGGTGAGACCCCTGATGGCAAAATTCAACGGGCAAAGTCTCTCGCAAGAAACAGTTACAAGTATCCAGTTGAGGCAGTCCACAGTTGATCGGTCTTGAAGGGTCAGTTGCTCTGTTACGGCAAGTACCTCACCCGGAATTAGCGGGCAAGGTACACTCCAGTTGAAGCAATTCAGTGTGTAAAAGATTGACGTCTTGGCACTCCCTCCCTGTCGAAGTACTTCGAGCTACTCCCATGTCTCTCTTTTCGCTCCTGGCACCACTCTCCACTGTCCCAGTCCTTCTTGCCTTGCTTGTCGGGTCTGTGGTCTTGGCTTGCCGGCAAGTCCAATTGTACGAAGTATGAGTACGAAGTACCCTGAATGTTGTCTCGCTGTATTAACCCCGTCGGTCGTCCCTTCTCTTCCGCACCTCATTAATAATTTTTTTTTCTTCTCCTTCCCTTCCCTTCCCCTATATCGCCAAACCCGAACCAGGCAACCTCTCCACAGCCCAAGGCTCACCTTACTGCCGACCTCATCTCTCTCTATTCCCTCACCTCCCGTCTCCATCCCACCTACGGATCCCAAGGGTTTCTCACCTTATCTCCGTCCAGTTTCTTGTTTGTATCATTCTTTCTATTCGCGCGTCGACCTCATACTCCCTAGACGGGTAATCCATCGTTCTTTTGCGCAAATCGTCCTTGAGAAATCGCGTTCTGCGCTCTGCCGACTCTCCTCCTCCGACACCCATCGCGAGCTCACCTCCCCATCCTCGCCAGACGGTGTTCGTGCTTGGCTGTGTACTCATTGTGCGTTTCTTCCCTTTCATACATTTGTTGTTTATCTTCTTGCCGCTCCGTGTCGTCGTTGCGACTATCCGCCCATCGGCTGGTTTTGTTCCCAATCGAGCTAGGCTCTTCGTTCCCTCATCGTGTGATATTTCGCGCGTCACCTTTGTCGACCTTTCTCGACATATGCATCCCAGAACCTCCACTGGCGGACACGCTTTCAGAGCCCTGACTTCAGTCCTCTTCTGATAAACTAACTATACATTTTCCGTAGCAGAAAATAACATCAGATTTGCCTATACTTTCCGACTAAGAACGACTACCTATTCTCCCCTGTATGCCTCTAAATCGACGATCCGACATGTCATATTACGATTCGAACGGTCAGTGGTCCTCCGGCCAGAACAACTGGGACCATCAAGTACCTGCCCTGCGCACTGGTATGTCAGGTCGCTCGCCCTCTCGACAATCTGAACCTAGTTCTGATGGGTATGCGTTCAAAGGCGCTAGCGGGCCTACTCCCCAGGACGAGTTTGCCTTCTTCTATCAATTCGATGGTACGTTTTATCATTTTACTACCTCCCTTGGCCTTGCGCAGGAAGGGAGACCACCCCGAAGATGGACGATGCGCCGCCAGCGTTTCTGCTATTACCACATCCCTCGGTGTGGACTTCTTGCTAATCTCGTGTGTCAATAGAGGTGGACCGAGCCTACGAGAACCTCGCGAAGAGCGGAAAGACATATGGCGCGGCTTCTCGACGTGAGTAAACATGCTTATCTAGGGCGAGGCGGTACACCGGTTTTATTCCATGGGCGCGATGATCCTAGAAACACTGTTCGTTGGGTTGGTGTCATAACAAGCTGACATCAGGTTTTCCCGCATTAGATCCTCGTGGACCCGTTGGCATGGGCGGCCCCCGTTCCCACGGAGCGGGTGATTTCGGCGAAAATCCCCGAGGCCATCCTCCCTCGAACCTCCAAGGCTTCTATGCCACTCAACGCCATCAACCTTCCCGTGGCTCCAGCGAGGCAGAGCAGATGATGCAGGCGAAGAGGCGGATGGCAGCACAGCGGGAACGAGAGCTTCGAAATCTTCATACGGAGCAGCAATACCAGCGAAGTAGGCCACCCTCATCTGTATAGCACAAAAACAACCTCTTCTCGAGAGATACCCCATGAAACAAAAAAAGAAGAAAGAAAAAAGACAATAAAGAATTCGGGCCTGGGTCTCGCAGTCGCCTGCATTGGACCTAGTCACCAACCCCTTTCAACAATGCGCCCCCTTTTTAACATGTTGTCACCCCAATACGCCGTCCAATATCCCTCTCTCATCATGTAGATTGTTGTCTTGTTTGAGAACCAAGGCTAACTTGCGATCTCTGTGTGTAGCCGTTCTCACCGATGTTTCATATGGACCCAAGAGCATGTCCGAGGAAGAGACCAGGGACTTGATTGCCCGCCAGCGGAGCGCTCTTTACAAGGAGGGCCCTTTCGCCGAGAAGGGCGGCTACGTTGACGAAAATGGTGTTGTACGATCTGGACTCCCTACTCACAGCGGGCCGGCTAGTCTCCGAGGTGCGTCGCCTTTGACTTACGACCTGGGCCGCAACGTTCCCGCCCCTGAGGGTCCTCCCTCTGGCGTCGACGCCGGCCAGGTCGGCCAGGAGATCGGCTCGCGACCCAATAGCACGGCTAGCCCTCAGTTGGCGGCCCCCGGATCCAAACCCGGCTTTGACAGCACCATCGGCCAGCCCGCCAACAGGACCACCTCGTCTTCCCCTGGTGGTTCGCCTCCTCGGCAAGACGGTTCGAGTTCCAAGCACAACCAAACCGGCGTGACTGTTGCTCCTATCGGCACCCGACCCTCCGGGACCCCTGCCACTACCGCCTCCTCGAAACGATCGACCACACCCCTGGCTTCTCCTGGAGGCTGGGGTCGCGGTGGCTGGCCGCAGGCTTCCGGACTCGGTGGACAGGCAAGTGTCTGGGCCTAAGTTGACAACTATCTCAAGTCAGCTCGAGCCACCGAGGTACTTGGGCCTCGATGGCGTTAATCAAAATCAGCAAACTAGCAAGCCATGAAGATGGGGTTAATATGCATAAACTTGGATGGCGCAAGGACAAAATATTTGAAAAATCATTGGTATCAAGGAGGGAAATGCGGCGAAGGTTTTGTTATTTGGTGATGGATTGGTGCTTTCTTTTTTCACCTATCGGCTGACTGGTATATCTGGTGTTGGAATTCATTTTCATCCGGTTCATTGTTCGGCATTCGGCGAAGAAAAAACATGGGTTCAGTTTGATGTATACCTCGGGTCTGGTCTGGCCGGCGATCTTAGGGTATATTTGGGATGAAGTGACATTTTCACGGATCGAACACGGGACAACAAAACTTGGCAAAAGAAAAACCGACGAAAAAGACAAAACAGGCATTTGCGCAGGAGTTTTGAGATTTGGGGGCAGTATTTGTCACTCATCGGGAGGGGATCACGGACATCGCCATTGGGCTTCTGGCGACTTGTCCTTGTTGGTTGGTTGCATGGATTGGAGCGAAAGGGACTGGCCCCGGTGCATTCGATTCTCGTCTGACGGCTCGCCTTTCTTATACCCCTACTGGAAGCGAGTGAATGAAATGTATAGCTTCAGGATCATCAAGGTGCTGGAGTTGGGCGATGTCTTTCGAGGGCTTTGGGCAGGTTGACGCCTGGGGGCTTTTCGGAAAGAAGAACTCGGTGCATCAGCTCGGTGTTTGAATTTGGGAAAAAGACGACTGCTCTCCCATCGAGTCGAGCGAACTTGCCTGTCATTTGGAAGGGAGAAGGATAAAACCAGGTGGGAATGGAGTCGTTCATCTGGCGGAGTTTCGTTACTGCTTCTCTTTGTGCCTATTTTCTTCCTTCTCTTTTTACTATACAGTTCGACTTCCCCATCCCCCCTTACTATCCCTTCATTATCCCTCCCCCCTATCCCTTGCGTTTCTTACACCTCCCCCTTTAATATTGCACTTGTTTAGGTATTTGGAGTCACCGCTCGGAGTTTTGTTTCGACACTTATCGCGATTTTGTTTTCAGGCATCTGGCAATAATGGCAGGGTTTCAGTGGCAGGTGTCCGGGCAAGGCTGAGGTTGTGGAAGCAGATATCAGGAGCAACAAAGAGGATTTGGGTTTTCTTTTTTCTTTTTCTTTTTCCACCTTAGTTTGTCGGGGTTTTGGTTCTTTTTGTGAGGTGCAAAGTGTGAGGCCGAATGGACACGGGTGGGTTACATAGATGGAGTTCCTTTCAGAAGTTTTTATTTCCCTCCCCTCTTATCTGTTGATCCTTTCTCGGGGTGACGCCGTGCTGTGATGGTTCCGTTTCGTTTCAAGACATGTTAAACGCCAATGCACGGTATGTTAATTGGCATTCACATGCTCAATTAGGGGATCGTTTTGGTTTCACACGTTCGCGCGAACTAAGCTCAACAAGACAGTATCTCAGACGTATCCGAAGTCAGAACTCGGGTCTTGATGTCAAACCGAGACAAGCTCCAAGACTCCAACGCCGAG
Source organism: Scedosporium boydii (assembly GCA_002221725.1). NCBI lineage: Eukaryota > Fungi > Ascomycota > Sordariomycetes > Microascales > Microascaceae > Scedosporium > Scedosporium boydii. The sequence continues at coordinate 129,362 of NJFT01000104.1, forward strand.
GCCAGGAAATACAAACCATCTCTCAAGGGGAAAACGCCAGTCGTAAGATCAATCCTAGAAAGAAAATAGCACCGAACACACAAAAGCGTATCGTACAGCTACCAACTTCTCCCTCTCCCCTCATAAACACATCACGCGCACGTCCACATATCAACACTCGCCACCATCACAGACCAAGAGCTTTACACCCCTCATCCAAATCAATCAAATCATCCGCCGTCGCCGCCTTCCTCCCCCACACAATCACCCCACTCCCATTAACAGCCCACGCGCCTGAATTTTGCCACTTATTCCCCATGACGGTAACGGGGCCCTCGGCATCGATGACGCCCGTACCTCCCGTCTGGTAGCTCGCCAGTCCGCGGCCCGCGGTACCCTTACGCTGGATGGCGACGGCGACCTGGTTTCCCAGCCAACCTTTTTCCTTCCAGGCCTGGATCTGGGTGTTGGGGTTGAGGACGGACCAGACGGAGCCGAGGCCGAGACCCCAGGCGGCGTAGACGGAGCGGTCCTCGTCGATGACGACTTGGACGTTCCAGGCGCCGCCCATGAGGTCCATCCATTTTTGGGTGGCGGGGCCAGAGGAGTGGGAGATTGCTATGCAGGTTAGGTCGTTGGGGTAGCGGTTTGCTAGGGTGCGGAGGGCGAGGAAGGTCTTTTGGGCGACTGTATAGACGAGATCGTGTTAGTGTGTGCGCGGTCGTGAGGTTTAATCCTATGGGAAAAGAAGAAGAAAAGACAAACTCACAAGCGCAGCCCACGCAGCGGAGGAAGACGATGAGGACGCACCTTCCTCCCCCAATGGCGACCTTCCTATCCCGATCCATCGGAGCCTGTTCGCCAATCTTGGGGAGTTCCGCGAGGGGGATCGGTGGTGGCGGGGGCGAGAGCCACGGCTGGACGGTGATGGGCAGGTTCTTGACGGTCATCCACGCGGGCCAGGCGGAGGCGTTTTCGTCATCGTCGTCGGCTGGGCTGTTTGGGTCTTTGTTCTTGCGGTCTTTTGGTGGGGGGTCGTTTGCGGGGGAGGAGAAGTTGAAGGTGTCGGGGGAGAGGCCTACTTTCTTGAGGGCGAGTTTTGTGGCGAGACCGGAGAACATTGTGGATGAGCTGGTGCTCTGCTACTTCATCGACGGTGTCTGAGGAGAAGAAGGGAGTGGTATGGAGATCAATGGCAAGGGCTAGCTGGCAAAAGAGTGTCACACAATTGACAGTGAAGAAGAGAGTTCAGTAGAAGGAGGAAACAGGGTTTACGTCTTGGTTTCCTGGGTAGGGACAAGGGGGGGGGGGGGTTAG